>JANHFQ010009555.1:30359-41918 GCA_032468035.1 Aparallactus werneri | reverse complement strand
CAAGAACCTTGAATTGCACCCGGAAGACCACTGGAAGCCAATGCAACCCGCGCAGGAGTGGTGTGATATGGGAGTACTGAGGCACTCTCTGGGTGCTCCTCAAGGGCAGCCCCATGTAGAGAGCATTACAGTAGTCCATTCTAGAGGTGATGACAGCATGAGTAACTGTGAGTAGGGCATCACGGTCCAAAAAGGGATGCAACTGGCGCACCAAACGAACCTGGGCGAAGACCCCCTTGGCCACGGCTGTCACATGATCTTCAAGATTCAGCCGTGCATTCAGGAGGACACCCAGATTGTGAGCCCTTTCTGAGGGGGTCAACACTCCCCCCTCCCAGTGATAACGTTGGATTAATGTGGACAAATCGCGAAGCCAGTAGCCACAGCTACTCGGTCTTGTTGGGATTGAGTTTTAACCTGTTTGTCCCCATCCAGATCTGCACAGCCTCCAAGCACCAGGACATCACATCAAGGGCATCATTGGGGTGGTCTGGTATGGAGATAAAAAGTTGGGTATCATCAGCGTACTGATGATACCGCACCCTGAACTGCCAGAAGATCTCACCCAGCGGCTTCATATAAATATTGAACAGGAGGGGGGAGAGAACCGACTCCTGTGGGACCCCACATAAAAGGGGTCTAGAGGTTGACCTCTGCTCTTCCATCAATACAAACTGCGACCAATCTGAGAGGTAGGAGGAGAACCACCGTAAAACAGTGCCTCCCACTCCCAACTCCACCAGTCGATGGTATCAAAAGCCGCTGAGAGGTCACGTAGGACCAGCACAGAGTAAAAACCCCTGTCCCGGGCACGCCAGAGATCATCAACCAAAGCGACCAATGCCGTTTCTGTGCTGTGTCCGGGTCTGAATGCAGACTGAAATGGATCCAGATAATCCGCTTCCTCCAGGAACTGGGGGAACTGATATACCACCACACTCTCTACAACCTTCGCAACAAAGCGAAGGTTAGAAACCGGACAATAGTTTTTAAACAAAGCTGGGTCCAAGGCAGACTTCTTGAGGAGGGGTCTCACCACTGCCTCCTTCAAGGCAGTGGGGAAGAATCCCTCACTCAAAGATGCGTTGATAACTGCCTGGAGCCAGCCTCGTGTCACATCTATGGTGGCCGAAACCAACCAGAAAGGGCACAGGTCCAATAAACATGTAGTGGTATTCATCCCACCAAGGATCCTGTCCACATCCTCGGGAGTCACAGGGTCAAACTCATTCTAGATAATATGCTCAAGACCTGCCCCCATCAGCTCCCTGGACAATGACCAGTCGAAGTCCAAGCCTGTCCAAATCTGAGCGACTTTATCCTGCAGATATTGTACAAATTCCTCAGTCTGCCTTTGTAAAGGATCCTTCCTCGTTCCTTGATGTAATAAGGAACGGGTCACTCTGAACAAGGTGGCTGGGCGATTATCTGCGGATGCAATAAGAGCGGAAAAGTGCGAGCACTTTGCCGCTTTTATCGCCACTAAATAAGGCTGAATATGAGTTCTTAGTAGTGTTCGATCGGATTCGGATCTGCTAGTCCTCCAACAGCTCTCTAGACCTCTTTTTCGGTGCTCATCTCCTGGAGTTCTTCAGTAAACCAAGGAGCCACCTGGGATCTGCGCTGGGTCAGAGGTTGCAAAGGCACAACTCAATCCAAGGCCCTAGTAGCTGCCCTATCCCACGCTTCCACCAGGACCTCAGCAGAGTCGTGGGCAAGGGAAGCAGGAAACGTCCCAGGCTCCATCTGAAACCTCAAGGGGTCCATTAGGCGCCTGGGACGGAACCATTTAATTGGTTCTGCCTCCCCACGGTGGGGGGTGGCAGTATGAAAGCCTAGCTTAAAGAGGAAATGATCGGACCATGATAGGGGTTTAATGTCTAGTTCTCCCATACCTTTAGATCACTAATCCCATACCTTTAGATCATTAATCCACTGCCCAGAGACAAAAACTAGGTCGAGTGTGTTTCCCCCTGTATGGGTTGGGTCCTGAATTAATTGGGTCAGGTCCATGGCTGGCATTAAAAAAAGACCAGTCCAAGGCCAGGGCCCTGTATTTCCAAGCCACCAGGTCTGCAAGAAGAGCTAAGAGGGACGGGACGCGTAATCGCTTGAAGACAGCGAATGCACGTCCCCCGAGTGCGGCCAAACCCTCTGCTCCCACCATATCTGCCCCTCCCTATCACGATCGGTATAGAAAAACCCTCAATAACCACTGGGGCTCCCACACTTCCCGGCCCAACCCCTCCTATCCTGTGCCCCTCAAGGCCATCCCTCCCAGGTCCCCTTAAAACACGATTTTAAAAACCCCATAAAAACCCATTAGCGCTGATTTTGAAGCATGCCATCTCTCCGGGTTCCAAGACCCATCCTCGAGGAAGTTTTTGGAGAGGGCGGATGGCCAAACCTGAGACAGTGGGGACTGCCTCAGTAGCCATAGGTCTCGCAGAGAATATGATAGTCTCCTGGTAAAAGTATCTAAGTCAATGACATTCCCATGGGATCCTGGGTCTCTGCCACCGGTCCAGGTGCCATAGGAAGCCATTTTCCAGTACTGTTCCAGGAATTTAGAGTCAGCGTTTGTAGGTGGTATTCAGTTAGTCTAGTTTTAGTCCTACTCCCGGGCTCAGCTAGAATTTCAGAAGATAGAAGTTGTCAACAAGAGTTCTGCAGTCAATTTCTTCCAAGGTTCTCCAAGACGCCGAAGGCCACCAAGCCACCCAAAACCATCCCAGGCCACCTGAGATATCCCAGCTGCCTGGGGACGTTGCCTAAGCCACTAGACCAACCAAGCCATCCAGGAAGTCTTCTGTTCAGCTGTTCCTCTGCCTGCCACTACAGAGACCGCCTCTGGAACGCCTCCCAAAATGCTGAGATAGTCGAGGAGACACAAAGGACCACCAACACACCAACTATCCAGGGAACCCTCCGTCCAGCCAATCCTCTGTCTGCCACTACAAAGGTCAGCTCAGGAAAGCCTCCAAGATGTCGGAGTGGTCAGGAAAATGCAAGAAAACCGCCGACACTCCACAAGCCAGGGAGTCACACAGCCGCCAAACCACCAGCACAGAAAGGCAGAAAAGTCATTCTGCTCGCTCCACCCGCTCTGCTCGGCTTCGGTTGCTTCAAATGCTGACTTCGTTCTCTGCCTCACCGTGCTGAAAACGCCAGCCAAGGACTCCAATGGGACTCAGAAGACTCCCACAATCGACCAAGCCCTAAAAGGAGAAACCCCGAAAATGCTTTAGGAGCTGTCAAAATGAAAAGCTCCTATATCAAACTTCCTGGTGCCATCTTGTTTGCGCATGCGCAAATTGTATATGTGAGTGTTCCCCTGGACTTCCATATTGTTTTTTCCTCAGGTCTTCAGGGATGAGGATGAGTCTCATTTTCAAAAGTCCAATCATACAGAACTGTTTCTTGTGGGGTTTTTTGCCATTTGTGGGTACTTTATTTGCTCTTTTACATTGTATTTGAGAAAATCGATCAACCAACATTGTTTGATATTTTCCATCTTTTGTTTGCAAGGAATTTAACTTAATCTCTTCTGAAGACAAACCTGAAAAAGTAGAAAAGTTGGAGAGATGGCAAATAAGCTTAATAAGAAGACTTGGGATGAAGATGTGGCAGATTTATTTCATGATTCTGAACCAGGTGAGAAAAATGTAGTTCTGTTCATTTGCTGCTTTGGAAACATTGCTCAGTCATGCACATATTCTTAATTATTTGGCCATTGTAAAAATGAGCTTCATTTGTTCACTCCTACACAAATACACTCTTCAGTTTTTTACAGTAAAAATGTATTAGTACAATACTATTGAGGAAGCTTCTCTATACAGTGGAACCTCAGTTCGTGAACACTTCTGTTTGTGACCAATTTGGGTTTTGACCAAAAAATCCATCCGATTTTTGAATCGATTCATGACTCAAAAATTACTGTATTTTTCGGAGTATAAGACATACTTTTCCCCTCTAAAAGAGGCTCAAAATTAGGGTGTGTCTTATACAGTGAATGTTGCCTAAGCCCCACCCACCCACCAGACCCCACCCACTGGCCTCTGTCTATCAGCAATTTGACTCCTTGCAGTATCAGCCTGATTAGCATAAACAGCTTTTTTGCCAGCCTGACCATCAGCTGTTTCAGGCTGTTTGAAGCTGCAGGATCACTATAGCCTATTGCTGCCTCCGTAAAGTGAAAGTGAAACTGAAAGAAGCTGTTGGCTGTTTGCTGCAAGGAAGTTAATATTACAGATTACTGGTAAGTTTTACTAATTTGTTTAACTAATTTCTAGATTGTTTTCTCAATATCTTCAACAAATATCTAGAAGAAATTGGTAGAGCATAAAAACAACCAGGAATACATGTAAGCAATGTAGAACAAATCATATTTAAAATTAGTCAGTTTAGTGTCAGCAATGATATGGGACATTTTCTTGACTGTGGCCTATGCATAATACAAGCCTTCAAATATGCCATCCTATAGTTTATGACTATTTATGTCTGTGGACTGATTTCTTCATCATCAGAACAGTTTTGGGAGGAAAGAAAAGATCCTTAGTTCAGCTTAGTGGCTGGGGGCAGCTTTTTTTGTCTCTATTTTGTTGCAAACAAGAAAAAAAAACCAGGACACTATGAATATTTGATATCATATTTGACTTTTAAACAAAGCAAAGCCATATCCAAAAGTATTACATGTATGAATTAAATTGGCTTGGGCAAATTGGCAAATTGCTGGGAGGCAGAGGGAGAGGTAGATTCCCCCCCACTTATTTTCCTCCCCAAACGTTAGGTGCATCTTACACTTCGGTACATGTTATACACCAAAAAATACGGTAGGTGGCGAACAAATACTGTGCAGAAAGATTCCTTTTCATGCCAATTTCCCCTTTTGTGCATTTGCAGAATTGTCTGCGCATGCTCAGACAGTGTAGCTTCAGATCATGACCAAATCAGTTTGCGACTGAAGCCCGGCAATGGATTGCAGTCGCAAACTGACGTTCTACTGTACCAGAACAAATGCACTATATTGTGTACATATGAATACAGAAACTTCACTTTATTCATTAGTTAACTGTCTAGATATATATCAAGTACAGGTAGTCCTCGACTTACAACAGTTCATTTAGTTTAAAGTTACAATGGCACTGAAAAAAGTGACTTATGACCATTTTTTCACACAATCATTAGAGCATCTCTATGACCACGTGATCAAAATTTGGATATTCAGCAACTGACTATTGCTGAGTATCCAAATTTTGATGGTTGCAGTGTCCTGGGGTCATGTGATCCCCTTTTGCGATCTTCAAACAAGCAAAGTCCATGGGGAAACAAGATTCATTTAATATCCATATTATTTAACTTAACAAATGCAATGATTTACTTAAGAACTGTGTCAAGAAAAGTCATAAAATGGGGCAAACTCACTTAACAAATATTTTATTTAGTAACATAAATTTTAGGCTCAATTGTGGTCATAACCCGAGGACTACCTGTAGATGGTCCATGGATTATTCCACTTACGTATTGTGGTCTTATCTTGCAGGAAGTTAGTTTTAGACATGAAAATGGCCATATATTAATCTTGTACCTTTTCCATGCTTTGGAAAGTCTTCTATATCTTCCATTGACACCTCAAATTTGGGTCCTAACTAGTGGTGAAATTCAAATTTTTTTGCTACCTACTCTGTGGGCATAGCTTAGTGGGCATGGCTCAGTGGGCATGGTTAGGTGGTTGGTTTTTGTAAAAAACTTTTTGGGCCTTCTCACTCACCTGCCCACTATAGCTACCTTTATTGCTCTGTTTGCAGCACAGCTGATCGGCAGGGCAGCCTGCCTCAGCTGTTTTTCCACCTAGGTGCTTCCACAGGAAGTTTGTTTCCTGCAGAAGCCCCTAGGCAGAAAACAGCTCAGCTGTGCTGCAAACAGAGTGAATAAAGGCAACTATAGAATGTGGGTGGGTGGAAGGGCCCAGCAGCAAAAATAAAAATATTTTGTTTTCAAAAACTGACCAGTGCAATTTACTGGTTCTCTAAACCAGTCTTTTTCAACCACTAGTGTGCCGCAAGATGTTGCCTGGTGTGCCGTGGGAAAAATTGAAAAATTCGAAAGCTGTCTCTGAGATCCGGAGTTCATATCTCTATCAACACTACAGATTAGATTTTCATATTGTATATAATCTGCCTTCCTGAAATGAACAGGAACTCATAATGTGCATCATTGCATTAATACGTAACGAATTTTTCATAATGCGGAAGTACTTCACCTGGTTATTAACGTGCCTGCCCTCTGGTGCCCAAACTAACTTTTCCGGCACAGAAAAAAATACTTAATGGTTTAGGATTTTACCGCATGTGAAAATTCGCTTGCTTTGACCAGTGTGACATCTACTGACATAACTCGTTAAGATTGCACATGTCTCTTCTGCAGCTTGTAGTAAACCCACTGAATTATATTTATTTTCAAAAATATGTAGGCACCTTCCGATTTTTCTTACGCAGTTAATAGAAACAGCCGCCATATGTCTATTCTGAATATATTTAAAAACACGTGTAAAAATTTGATACAGGTCTTCAGGACATCTGGAATGTAAAAATATTTAGAACTTTGTCATTAAAATGTATTTCTAAATGTGAAATATTTGGAATTTCAGTAGGGAAGTCTTCTAATTTAGTCTAGCATAAATCTTCAAGAGTGTTTCCTTTGTTTTAAATATGTGTCTTAGGTGAAACTTACTTTAGCGTGCCAAACATTGAAAACAGACATACAAACATTTTATAGCAATAGCACTTAGATTTATATATCGCTTATCTGGGCTTTACAGCCCTCTCTAAGCAGTTTACAGAATCAGCATATTGCCCCCAACATTTTGGGTTCTCATTGTACGTACCTCGGAAGGATGGAAGGCTGAGTCAACCTTGAGCCTGGGGATGTAACAGCCACACTTCTTCTGCTGAAGAGCCACGGCCTGCTTCCCTCCCCAAATGGGAAGCAGTCCACACTGCCCCCCTCCTGGGGACAGCAGCAGCAGCAGCGTGGTGGTGGTGGCAGGAGCGAACAAATGACCCCGTGCGTCCCGCCACCAACACCAGCTCAGTGGCCAAAGGTTCCAGCTGAGAAGCCATCACACACCCCCAACCAACATCTCTCTTTCCCTCTTCCGCCTCCCAGGATGCCTGCTGCCACTATGCCTGAACCCACAGGGTGTTTGTGGGGGGAAGAAACATGTGAGGGGGTTGTGGGGAGTCCCGCATGGCAGGGCTGCACATGCTCCGACTCCAGCCCAGGGAATGGTGAGCGCCACTGGCTGCAACCCCAGGACTCATCTATGACTATCAGACGAGCTTCACAACCCTTGCATTACATCCCTCCCACCTCTCTTGCACCTTTTCGCCACCTTCTCCAGTGATGGGGTTTTTCTGCACTGCCAAGGACTTTCCCAAGGGTTTTGAGGGTCAGGAACACAGAGGGGGGAGATAAGGAAGGAGGGAGGAGGAAGGAAGGAGGGAGGGAAGAGGATGGAATGAAGGAAGGTGGAAGGAAGATGGCAGTCCCATAAAAAATTACCCAGGCAATGCTGGGTAATCAGCTAGTTATCTGATAAAACCTAATGAGAATATTCTGAATATCATCCACTGCATTATCTCATTTCTTCATTCTTTTATTTTTCATTTGTTTATTACAAACATTTATATTCTGCCTGCTTATAGAATTATAGATGGCCACATGTCAAAGGACCCTTTGCATGCTAAAGATAATATCAAAGAATTAGCCACGTATTTTTAGAAATAATTTCTGTAGCCCTTCTTATCTTACAGCATGCTTTATAAGGGCACTGGCTCTAATTTTAATGTACTCAGATTCTCTTATTTGTGGTTCTGGTAGCACACAATCACACAAACGGGACCAAAAGTCAACCTTTTGAGAAAGCAGTTTCCTACTCATTTTCTCCAGAAAGGAGTTAGTATTCCATAAGTCCTTGAATGAGGAGAGAACAGGCAGGACATGATTAGTCTTTCCATCTTAAATAGGCAGATGTGGCATGCCATTGCAATCAATCTAAACGTGAGTTCAACAGTGTCATGTCTGTAATCAGGAGACTTGCTTTTTCTTCCACCATTTTTTTCCAGGCTGTTTCTTGGGCAACTGAGTATGTAGAATTGGTTAGTTGACTGGGTTTAGAAGTTTGCACAGGACAACTGAATGCCTAAATTTAGTTTAACTCTATATGAATTGGGTCTGTTTAAATTTGGTATATCCCAGAAGGATTGATGGGGCCACCACATGATAATACCTCCTCCTTCACTGACCCAGTATCACATTCCACTTCACTACAAGGTGAGTACTTTGATAGACGAAGAACATAGCTTGAGAGACATCCAAGAAGTTCAACAAGCTTTAACTAAAACAGCTAGACTTGTGTCTAAAGGCTGGGCACAGATTGAATCCTAGAGAAAATCAGGAATTAGACAAAGTTTGCAGGACTTAATAGTTCTCTCCCTTTCAGTGCTATGCCCTTTCTCCATACACTCACCCCTACTGTGAGAAATTTCGTGATTGTTAGAACAATTAATCAGTGGAATGACTTGCCTCCAAAATTTGTGCGTGCTCCAACACTGGAGGTTTTCAAGAAGAGATTGGACGACCAAAAGACTTTTGCCTTGAGCAGAAGGTTGGATTAGAAGACCTCCAAGTCTGTTATTCTATTATTCTGTCTATTGTCTATTTAGTCATTGATTGCATTGTAACCAATACTATTTTTGCTATACCTTTCTTAACTTTGAAAGCAATGCTATTTTTTATTGTTTTTCATGTCCTGGATAGTGAACTGTGATATCTGACTGAAAGGTTCCAGTTCCAATCAATTTACTGATGCCTAAAATGACAATGTGTAGTTGATTCATTTAATCTTTTACTGTGTTGAGATTTCCTAAATGTAAGCTCATGCTGCTTGCGTTCCATGTTTCCAGTGTAATTTTGTATTTGGAGTTTTGGATTTTCTTCTCATGCATGGCAACATTCAGCAACTAGATATTCTGAAGGGTTTAATCTAACAATATAAAAAGCACCATTAGTATTCTAAAAGACTCAATGTTGTTGAATGCCATTTGTCCTGAAGAAGCCCTTATCAGACTATAGTTTTACCCAAAATTATATACTGTACCCATATGAGTTTCTTAGTAAAATACAGAAATGGTTTAGCATTGCTTTCTCCTATGAAGTATGAAATGATTGTAAACTGATCATCCATCACCAGCATCTTTATATATTGCTGCAGTCCTACCTCTCTCACTCAACCCTCACCCCCTACCCCTCTCTCTCACACACACCCCTCTCTCTATATTTGCTTATTTTCTATAGCTGGGTAATTGGGACGACTTGAGTAATCCTGCTGGGATTATATAGTCTTACTGGTGTCCTTTGCTCCCTACTCCCACAGACAGACCCTACCACGATGAAGCAACACAGCAGGATTTGAGATGAAGTTCCCTTTTAAAACCATCTAAATTGGTAGTCTTCATTTCTCGAGTCAGAAAATTTTACAATTTAATTGTATATTGTATTAAAGGAACCGTTCCTGTGAATTTCCACTTGAAGATGAAGTGGATGTGTCAAAACTAGGCAGGGGGTAAGGGAGAGAAAAGAGAGAGAAATGGCATAAAAGCACAGGAAGATTCAGGCATGCCACGACAAATGAGAAATTGTGTTAAGGTGGGGGATCCAGATAATAGAGTGAATTTAGAACTGAAATATGTTCCATTCTCAACATTGGGAATCTTTGGTACTCTTGACTGAAAATTCATTACTCAAGCTGAGCTCACTGTCTATTAGTGGTTAGATACTTCTGTGAGTTTTATCTCCATGGTAACCGAAGATCTCCCTGGTAAGTACACAATAAAAATGTGAAAGATGTGGATGCCAAGCCACAGACAGCTTTGATTGTATGGCGTATTCTTATTTGGGAAGGGTTATTTCTTACTGGAAAAAAAAAAGAAAACTGCAAACTTTAACAGCAACTCAAAGCAGGCCTTGGATCCATTGGGTGCTAAAGATGTGATGGTGGTGAAAGTTTCACATAACATAGTTCTCTTGCTAAACATCCAGGGCAGCTGCATGGCCAACCCTAATCCTTTTGAACTGGTGCAACAATTTCCCTGAAATTGTAGGTTGCTCTTTTGTCCTAAGTAACACAGTCAATACTGTTTATCCCAATAGGAGATGCACAGCCTTTTTCCAATTAAGAGTCTCACTTGGCCTTTGAACTATCTGCCAGAGGCCATATTCCAAAAATCAGGTAGCCAGAACAAAAGTAGATGTTAATTTTACTTCACTTAATATGATATTGCATTCATTAAATACTTTACTCCTCATGTTTTTGATAACATTGTCCCTTGCCTACATTGTCCTATTTAGATAGGTGGCAACTTTTGGATGGCCCCTCGAAAAACGGTTAATTGCACAGTTAGAGGAGCTGCTCCAAGAATTCCAGGGTGACCCTTAACAGAGTAATAGAGCTGAAAGGGACCTTGAAAATACCAAGGATTGAACCTGGGGATCGTTCATATGCAAAGCCTTTGTTCTACCACTGAGTTGCAATCATTCTCAGTGGGAATATAAGAAGCTCTTCATACCGGCTCAGAAATGTGGCTCATTTAATACATTGTTCTTTAACTATACTGTACTAATAATGGCTTTTCATGGTTTCTGATTGACCATTATTTGAAAATGCTAGAGACTAAATCTGGGATTTTCTACCTGCACAGCATGCATTTTACCATTGTAGCAAATAACAATGAGTTTACAGGGTAGGGAGGTGGGGAGAGAGATTGGGGTCAGGATGGTGCTTTTTTTGCATGGCAGCAGGAGGACAATCATAATCATCATGTAATGACTGAATATGCTGGCAAGATCTAGAGGTGAGGCAAGAAGAACTAGCCTAGTTTCAAATCTATGCAAGAGATCAATAGAGATGTCTGGAAAGGTCTAATTAGGTTTTTTTTGTTTTTTATTATTTTTGCAGTCTAATGCTTCAGACAAAGGGTCAGTGATAATTGGTATTATTCAGGGTGGGCTGCAAAAATTTTAGCAACCGGTTCTGTGCCTGGTTGCTGGGTGGGTGTGGCCATGGTGGGCATGGCCTAGTCGGCCTCCTGCACCATGGTGTGGGGGGGGGTTTGCCCTCCGTGGACTCCGGAGGCTTTCCTCGAGCCTCTGGGAGGACAAAAACATAATTACCAGCCTTCTGTATTTCACCCAGAAAAAAAATTCTCATGAGTGCTTCCGCTTAAGTATAATGTGGACGCCGAGTTTCTCTAAAGACCATCCTGAATACTATTTGAATTGACATTTAGGCATTAGTGATTAATGCAGCATCACAAATAATGTATTGCAATAAACATCCCTGAGAGTTATCTGTACATGCAGATTTTTAAGCCAGGGAGAGATCCAACTGGAGTTAGGGGGGATTTTGAAACTAAAAATGATGCACTTGGATTTGCAGTAAACCAACTTGCACTTTTAAGGTTTTTTTTCTTTTAATTGAAAAATTCAAATGGGTCAGGG
>JANHFQ010009546.1:84013-94904 GCA_032468035.1 Aparallactus werneri | reverse complement strand
TGAGTCGACCTTGAGCCTAGTGAGATTCGAACTTGCCTTAATTACAGGCAGCTGTCAGTGAAATGCAAACACAAATTAAAGCATTTAGCTCACTGAGCCACTTACGGCTCTTACAAGTTTTTGCTTAATAATTATTCAAATTAAGACAACTCCACAAAAGTCAGCTATGACCTAAATTTGAAATTACAATCTCTACCCTACCGCATGGTCATGGGATCAACATTTGGCACTGGGTAACTGGTTCACATTTATGTTGTGGCATGGGTGTCAAACCCAATCGTATCGTGGGCCATATCGTGACATATTGCAAAGTTTTTTGCCTTTGTGGAGCTGGGGTGGGAGTGGCCTGCATGGGTCGTATCCGGCCCATGGGCCACCAGTTTGACAGGCCTGGGTTGTGGCTTCACACAGTCACATGTTCAGGATTTGCTATGTTTTATACTAATTTCTTGCCAAAAAAAAATGCCATTGGTTGATCTGGATTTGTGCTTACAACTGTGTGACTCAACTTACGCTATGGCAAAAGTGGCCATAAAATCGGGTCTGGTCATGGGTTGATTTGACTTATGAATGCAATGATTTATAACAGAAATATCAGAACCAATTGTGGTTATAAGTTGAGGACTAACTGTAAAGATGGAATAAGTATTATGAGTGATCTTCAATGCTAGGGAGTGAGGGGATTAAAGAGAATGCTGGAACTTGATGGTGTCTAATTTTATTTTTGTTCATTTATTAAATTTATAGGACACCCATCTCACTCAGAAAAGCGACTCTTTATTAGAAAACACCGCTTTTTAGAACATGCCCCTGAGCAGTAACAAAAACTAAGGTAATCTGTCACTGCCCATGATAGCACTGATAATGGACAATCAATGAAGTCTAGTATCAAATTGTCTGCATTTCCTTTTCTCTGTAGAAAATAAATCTATATTGGGGGGAAAAACCTGTCACATATGGATCAGGCAGAGGTGTGGGATATCCAACACTTACAGAATATTCTCTTACGAAAGCCTACTATAGTTTTACTGAGCATTCTGTTATTTCAAAATGTTATTTGAATTATGGAGCAATTAAGAGTTTAATATTTTTTGTATTATGCTACTTATTTTTGTTTTTGGCTGCTTATGGAGCAGTTCATTAGAGAACTTGTTAATAAAGTGAACTCAAGCTATAAATCAAGCCTATGTCTATATAGTCTGATTCTTGTTTTTTATTCTTCTGGCAATTTTGCCCTTCCATCCTAAACTGTAATTTGTATGCTTTTAAATGCAGGTTTGCATTTTATTAATGTCATTCATGTCATGTGTAGTCTGCCTTAACAGTCACCCTTTTTTTAAAATCCAGCCAGAAAAAGAAAACCATGGAATAGCACAGATGTGCAAAATATTTCAAGCTTGACGCACATTCTGCCAAACGTATCAGAAGCACTTAGACACATCCAATCTTGTCTTTGAGCTTGAAATACTTCTACTAAGATTGCACAGTATTGAAAAACTTGTCAGGTTGAAACAGCATATTGTGAATTTAAAATATGTTAGACAGCTGTACACAGCAGTGTCAATATTATGTAACAGAGAATAAGTATAGCTTCAGTCCCTAAAGATCAGCTGAAAGACAATTTCCCAAGTATGAAAAATACTCTTTATTTTAAAAAAGTTGCCTTATAGAAAGCCAAAAAGTCTTCTTAAAGTGGGAAAACTATGAAATCCAGATCTATGGATAGTAAAATACCCCCTTCTTTCATGCAGAAAAACAATTTTTGCCATCAATTAAAAATACATTTACTCAAAACAGTAAATCTCTTTCTAAAAGCAGGTATTATAGCACTTTTTTCAACACTCCTGAATCTACTGGCATCCTTAAACATCTAACTACAATTTGAAGAAATGCACAAAGAGCTAAATTTGAGACAGAATTTTAATATATCAATATTTAATTCACTTTTATCAATGTTACCCAAAGAATTTGATTGCATATCTAAAATTAACCAATTATAAAGACAGTATCCCCACTATTTAAATAAAACTTTACAAACATGAAAAAACAAGTGAGGAAATGGGGAAGAAAAGATTCATTTCAGATTGCTAATCAAATGATGCCTTAATCTGAGGAGACTTAATGTAACTGAGAATTTATCTTTATTATTTCAAAATATCCCACTAAATGGCACTTTTTATAAGTTTATTACATAAATTTATATACTGCCTAATCTCAAAACTCACTTTACAGTGCATGAAACATAATCCCCTAAAATTCAAAATATACGTCTTCTATAATTCAAAATATGCCAGTTAAAACATTCACAATAAATTTAAACCTGGTCCCTGAAAAAAAACCCAATAAAAGGCCATTCAAACACCACTTTATTTCTAAATAGGGCTTTATATATAAGCACTTGCACATATTAAATTTGAGTGGACCATCATTTAGCAAGTGATGAAACACCGATAAAAGAAGTGTCATATTGTTAAAGTGGTTCTTACTCACCAAGAAGTGGGCAGCTAACATTTTATACCAACTGAAGTTTTTATGCAGCCTTCAAAGGCATCCCCAGGCAGAACACACTGCAATAGTCTAAGCTTGAAATGATGAGAGCCTGAGTCATTCCCAAAAAGAGAACTCCATTCCATTGGAAATTTACTGAGTATTGTATGAGCTTAAAAAAAAATCAAGGAATCAAACAAATTCCCCCAAAACTAGTTTGCCTGCATATTGGGGATACAGTGTCTGCTGGAATAATGCTTCCTCTGTCAGCTACATGTGCACTCTTGAGATCATGACCCATGTGCAGAATTTCTTACTACTTCTTTAGCAGTTGAATTGCTAGGAAATATTCCATTAAGCTAGGATGCAATATTTCAAATACTACATTAAGCTAGAATGTTTTAAAGCCACTGCTTAATAGAGTTGCACTAATCCTCTAAAAGGGAGAAAAATGTGTTTCTTCCCTTAATTAAATCAATACATTGGCCATTGCTAAAAATGTATTTTGTACAGCACATCTAATGATTGCACCTTGAAAATATTTCACATACGCCTGTCAGATCCTCCACCTCCAGTAAGAAAAATTTCAGGCTCACCCATTGTTTATTATTATTTAAATTGAGAATATGTATTAAATAAATTTCATTAAAACTACCATAAAATCATAGTAGAAACATTGTAGAAAGGTACTTCAAACTTATGATGGAAATGTGGAAAACATGAAGGGTCATTGTATCATGCCTGGTGGATTTGTAAAAAGCTAGAAAATTTTAATTCAAATATGCATATAGAAAGAATTTTGAAGATTAATATTAAATATTCAAAATAGATGGGGGTTTTGTTGGGACTAATGAACAGACTAGAAAAGGCCTATGGAAGATTGTTTTTGTACATAGTATTTGCAGTGAGATTATTATATGCGCAATGTTGGAAAAATTGTGAAATATCCACAACAGAGGAATGGTTGGTGAAAATGACAGAATTTGCAGAAAGGGCAAAATTGACTTGCCCAGTTAGGGAAAGGACAACTACATTTATCTGTTATTTTACAGACTTTTTGCTGAACACAGAAAAAATATACGTTTTGATATAGAATGGGTGGGATATGGAAAGGAACCATAGTATAACTATAGAGACTGATAGAATAATATAATTGCAGTTATAACTGCTGTAAAGAAGATCAAAAGCTGCTTCTCTATATCTTTTCTTTTTCTTGTTTGCTTGCTTGTTTATTCACTTACCAGTTTTCTTTACTTTTTAATCTTTAAATTTGTATTGGTTTTGCTCTCTAAAAAATATCTTCCATGAAAATTAATTGAGAAATAATAATAAAATTTATCCTACTTCAGACTCATTATGTGAAGAGTTAGCTGCCTGGAAAAGGTTTTAATTCTAAAAAAAAGAGGAAGGTAAGAAAAGAAACAGGACAACCAGCAGCAAGGTGGATGGACTCAGTGGCAAGAGTAATAAAAGGCCTAAAACATCACCTTAAGGATAAACCAGGGCTATCAAACTCATGGCCTATGGGCCGGATGCATCACATGCTGGCCACGCTCACATCTAGTTTAGTGAAGGGGGGAAGTCATGATATGTCACGTGATGATGTAAGTTTGGAAGCCCTGGGATAGACTATCATGAAGAAAAATCTGTCTAAGTGGTCACTAGAAGTCAAGAATAACTTGATTGCACATAATCAATTAAAAAAAAGTTTGCAGCAGTTTACCATAACATTTGCTATGCTCCTATCCTTTTATGGTTATGCGCAACCAGAAAGGAGATGGGCATGAAGGGATTATTGGGAGCTGTGAAGCACAAGGTCAGAATGAAATAAAGTGGGACACTAGCAGTTAAAATGTATTACATATAGATGTGTTATTTAAACCCATCCTAGCCACCCATTAAAAAAATCCATATACACAGTAAGCTATTTTCACACATCAGTACAATAAAATAATCTGATATGGATTTAGACCATGCACAAATGCCTATCTTACCTCTTCATGTACTACAAACAGTTTGATTGCCCATAGGTTACCTATTAGAAGAGCAACTGCCTAATTTGCAAACTTGCAATGGCAATCTCCAGCCCATAAAAAACTAGGACCTTCCTTTCATTGAATCAATACATTATGTCAAACTTGCTACATTATTATTAAGTTACATTCCTCTGTAGAAACAAGTATCAAAACAATTGTAGCAATAACCGGTCTGAGATTTTAAAATACACAATACATCCAAGGGTGAAAGGCACTCCATTGTTTCTAATTTGTATTTAATTGAAACATTAACTTGGATTATGTGCTGCCTGCAGAGATTTCATTACTTTAATCTGATCATGCACATTTGCTGCTAGGTTCTACAATGACCTCAATAATGTACAGTAAAGCTCTTTTGTTAACAGATAAGCAATGGGGGAATAGACGGGAAGGATGGGAAGGGGAAAGTTAGAAATAAGATGAGATGTTAATAGAGCAAATAATTTGTAATAAAAACATACTGATTATGAATATAAAATTGAAAAAATGTAAATAGTTTTAATTATTTTCACCTCACATTCTTTAAGACGGGCTTTCCCATCTTTCATATAGTGTTTGAGTACAGTGAGACAAATACACACAAGGCCAGACTCAGTAAATGTTACAACTGGCAAATATGAAGTGAACACTGAATCTTTTAAATAATCTTTTGTGCAGTACAAATTGACCTGTACAGATTGAGTTTCAATAACGCCCACTCCAAACCTGATCATGTATTCAGTACAGATGCTTTAGGCCAGCTGGTTAAATCCACTTCATTTTAACAACAGCCTCAAGTGAACCCACAACATAGCAAAATCTCATGTTTTTAACAATTTCACTGATAAGGAGATCCTTAGCTTGAGGTGGCACAGCATAATTAACCTGTGTCTGATCCTCTGTTCATTAAATGTAGTCATTTTAAATCAATTGCATCTAATTTTATGTTTCTTTAAAAAGCAATTTTGAAGAGTAGTGAAATAGATTGATTCTATACCCTTTAATTAGCTGTAACCCATTTTAGCTACCTGACTATTATGCATTCATTGGAGCATGAAAAAGCTGCCCTGCTATTTACATCAGGGAATTGTATTCAGTCTGTAATAAACACCCATAGGAAATTATGCTTAAGATATTGAAATTATATTATTTCTTGTCTTAATTATTACACATTGTTTTTTATTCAGATAAACATTGGGTGACTAAATCAGAAACCAACTCATGTTATATAAGCCACTAGAAACTGAGAGACCACAACCACTGAGAACTTAAGCTAATAATTTAAGAAACAGAAAAGAAGAATGAAGTCTACAGTATGCTCAATTTTAGAATTGAAGTCTACAGTATGCTCAATATAAATTTAAATACAATCTTTTAGCTAAAAGATTCAGGATCAGAATCAAGAGAGGTACTTTCCAAAATTCGTTAGAGCCAAAGCCATGTTAATAATAGAACCATCTATTATTCCAAAATAATCCATCGTTAGCTTATTCAGCTTGGACAGAAGTGAGGAGGAAAATCTCTAAAAGCATGTTTAAACCTATAATTTATGAATAAGAGAAACTGTGAAAATACTGTGTCTCACTATCCAGATTTCCTATGAAATGAAATTTTCTAGCCATACAAAGCACTGACTTGATATTTTTGGGTATTCTGAAAAAGAGAAAAACACTTGCAGTATTCATTATCACGTTATCAAAGAAGAAAATGGAACCCAGATTAAACATCTTCCCTCTGCGTACATATTCTCCTTACATTTAGATTTTTTAACTTGACACATTAACACTGAGCCTAGCAACAAAGTTTCATATATTTTGCAGTTGCATATTCATAATATTTTCAGATGACCTTCACAGGACAAATGTCATTTAGTAACTGATAGTAAACAAGTTCAAATACAATCTAGAACACCAGTTAAAATATCTAATTGTCTAATTCCCACAATTACAAAAATATATAAATAGGTCAAGAAATAGGATAAGATACTTATTTTCTGTACGATTTCTCCATTTATATCCCATTCCTGGAAGTTAAAAAATATCAACTTCTCTTTTATGACAAAATCATATTTAATGCATTTAAATTGACAAATAGCAAAGGTAATCAAAATTCTCATCTATTTATTCTAAGGTAAACTATTAGGCCTTTAAGACTGGATTGGATCCACTGATGACTTAAAAGTTGCAAAAGTTTACAGGACAATGTTATACAGTTTCTCGGAGTTCTTCCAAATTATTTTGTGTGCTCTTATTTCAAAAATCAAAAAAGAATACATATAGTCCATACTGGTGTGAGTTTTGCAGCTAATACTAATTGTTTTCTTGAATTTTGATGATTTTCAAATTTTGCTGATAGTTCAAACCTTATTTTATTAGATTATGCATTTAAGAGATTTATAAAGCTCTCATAATTTGTGACTTTGGTAGCAAGTAATTAAAAATCAAAATCAAGGAAGAAAAATATACTATCCAAAGCCAAAATAAACAATAAAAAGCAACAGATAATATTCAAGGCTAACAATAATATACATTAATATAATAGGCTTTTGGAATTTGATAATTTTATTAGATTGTAAAACAAGAAAAAGTGACAGAAAATGGAAGGAAGGAAGGAAAAAGTAGAGAGAAGAAAAAATGACTCTTTTAATAATTAAACAAAAAAATAAAGATATATGGTTTTCAATAGAAAAAATAATAGTAAAAAATGAAGGCTATGTTGCAACCATAAAGAGTTTAATTTAAATTTATACTTATAAGAGGGCTTTGGTACTTCTGAATAATAACAAACTGGAGAGCAAAATGCACTACACTATTTTTTTGAGGATACAATACTACACAACAAGTCAGAAATACACACCACTTCTATCCAAGATCAAACCCTAAAAATGAACTTCGCTCATTTTTAATACTTTCCTATATACTATAGCAATTTGAATGCATTCCAATTTGAAGTTTCAAATACATTGGACAATTCTTTTTTAACTTTGCCCATCACAAAGCGGCTTGCACAATCGTTTCCTGATAAACATCCTGATTGCAGCTGACTTGTCAAGGAAGAAGGAAAAAAAGGGGGAGGGGAACCCCTGAGGATCTTAATGCTAAAACTCAAAAGGCGGTACAGTACTGTAGATTGTTGGCAGACACCAACAAGGGCACAAGGAAAGATCACACTTGTAGTGGTGCCTACGAATACACATTGGTACTTTTAAGAAGGGCTGATGAGAAGAAAGAGAAATAAATACAAAGGGCTCCAGAGAGGGCAGGGAATATTTGCTGTAGTGAAGTAGTAACCAAAACAAAACGTCGTGGAGGCCAACGTGATAATAATAAGAGAAAGAAAGAAAAAAACCTAGCCAGCTCCAAAAGGGGGAAAAGCATCGAGAGAAACAAAACAGGCAGACCCAAGTTCCCTCCGGTCTCCACCGCGATCGCAGCCCCTTTTGCCTGGGCGTTGTGCGAATGCCAGCTTGGCTTCATTAACTACCCACTGCAAAAATAATAAAAATGAAGTCAAGCCATCCCTTGCAGGGAAGGGAGCGCAACAGCGATTTAAAGCAGCAGCTTCTCTGCAAAAAAGAGAGGGGCAAAATATGCCAGGGAAGCCAGCCAGGTCGGAGATGACCTTAAGCGAGGCCGAAGTCTGGTTTTGTCTCCAGGGCGAGAGAAACAGGAAAGGAAGCGTCGATGGGCTCCCAGAAAGGCGAGTCAGGACCGGGAATGGTTGGGATGAAAGAGGAACCGGAGGCGCCATCAGCCGCCCTCGTCTCAGCACGTTACCTGCAGGCGACTTGCTTAGTCCAACAGCCGATGCTTCCCCCTCCGGCTCCGGCGGACGGTGGCTGAGGCTCGGCTGTGGGGAGGCTGGAGGCCGTGGTGGTGAGGGTGGTGGCGGAGTCGCCAGCGCTGGAAGCCGTGACAACCGCTGCCGTGGCTGTCGCTCCCGCTACTCCGCCACCACCGGGGGCCACCGCAGCCTCCGCCATTATTGTTTACCCCACACAGCGACGGCCCCACCGGAACTTCCGGGAACGCATCCTTCCGGCTGGTTGCACGGGGCGGGGCAAAGTTTGGGGGCGGAGTGAAAAGGACGGGAGGCGGGTTTTACTTCCCTTTTCGCCTGGGGTGGGGGGGGGGATGAGGCGAGACTCCTGCTCCTTGACGCTCTTTGATAAGTCCCGCCCACTGCGATGGAGGAGGGTCTGCGGAGAGCGATTGGAGGAGGAGGAGAAAGAGGCGGGAATGTGGTGGGGAGGAAACATTGGAAAACCGTCGCCGGTCTGCACGTGGCGGGCGGGTTGACGTGCTGAAATTAAATCGCGTGGAGTCTTGATCATGCTCGAAGGAAACTGAGTAATCAAGACTGGATGCAATTTCCTGTTTTAAAAAATAACCGATGGGAGGCAGAGCTTACAGGAGAGGGGGAAGAGGCTGAAAGTTGCCCGTTTGCAGCTAAACTTTCTGGAAAGAACAAGGCAAGGCAGAGCTCCAGCGGCTGAACGCGTTTCCCCAGCTCTCGCTTTCTCTACTTGGGAAAACTTTGAGAAGTATACAGGGAGAAAAGTTACAGCCCTTATAAAAGGATAGCAGGCAATCCAGGGTTCGCGGCTTTTGTTTTCTGGGCGCCGTTTCAAGAAGGGTGAAGGTAGGAGTCGCGGAGCGGAGCAGCGGGAGAGAATTGCACGTGGAGACGGCGGCGAGATGACCGTCCGCTGCTTCAAGCGCGGCTGAAGACTCATCCCAAAGTAAGTCTGCTCCTCTCCCCCAGGTTTTTTGTGTTGTTGTTTTTTTTAAAAAGTCGTCCGTTTTGGGAAATGGGGTGGAGAGCGGTGGGCTTGTGGAACTGCACCACGACGAAGAGGTGGCGGGAGGCGGCGTTTGCGTCGGGTTGGGCTTCGCGAGGGGGACGATCTGGGGAGCGAGAGGTTTGGGAAGCTTGGGCCGGCGCGGGGCGGTTTCTCCAGCGAAGCGTCTGATTCATCCCCACGGGTGAGCGTCTTGTGGGCCGGCCGGAGAGGGAGCGTCTTCAATGAACTTCGCTGTCTCTCTCTCTGTGTCTCTGCGGGCGGCGGCGGCGGCGTCTCCTCGCAGGGCTCCTTCCGATGTCCCAGGTGCGAAGCGACCTCCCGAGCAGTTCCACTGACTCGCCCGATGGAGACTCCCAAGGGGATTCGAAGCTCATCCCAGCCCCCAGTTCAGGTGAGTGGCCTTCCTTCCTTCCTTCCTTCCTTCCTTCCTTCCTTCCTTCCTTCCTTCCTTCCTTCATGGAAGGCATAGACATTCATACCCCTTCTCTCTGATCGGATTTTCAAATACTTTCAAGCAAAACACTGCCGAGAGAGGGAATGATCTCTTCCCCCTCCCTCGCCAAACTTTTCGTGTAGGCATGAAGTTTCACAAAGCTGCTTAACCCACAGCTGCTTGCTTTGTGCTTCGGAGAGCCGAACCGAAGCGGGGCTGAGGGCGAGGGGCGAGGTGAAGACGACCACTTCCCCTTTGCCTTCTCTCCCTGGCTTTGCAAGAAACTTAAAGCTCTTGCTGGCGCTGGGCTTGGCCAGTTTCGGGAGGGCAGCTGAGAATCCAATTTATCTCCGGAGGTCTCCTGCCTTCAGGCACCCTCTCTAGCTGATTCTGGACCAGCGCCTTTGGGGCCCCGGCCTGATTCTTTTCCTGCCCCGCCTCCCAGTCCTGAGTTTTTAAAAATTGCTTGCTTGCATCCTCTCGCCCAAACTGGAGCCGGGAAAGAACGTCTCCCTTTGTTCCTTCTAATTCTTTCAACAGATCTGGCTTCGAAGTGGGGCGGGGAAATCCTTCTCAGTGCTCCAAACCAGGAGGTTGCATTCCACCATCCATGCAGCAACTTTCAGAGCCAAAATAGCTTTTGGGGTTTGGAAAGACACCACAGTGCTATATTCACACAAGATGCAAAACCCCATTACCCAATTCACCGTTTTTCTGACTTTGCATAAAACGCTGGAATAATCAAGCCAGCTGTACTCTGTGGAGATTCTCAGTCAACCAGGTCATGGTTGTCTTAAAGGTGCTTTAAAAAAAAAAAGCAACTGGACTGTTTTCTTTCTTGAGGAAGAAGACCTTTCACTTCTCATCCAAGAAGCTTCATCAGTTCAACAAGACAAAGTGATGAAGCTTCTTGGACGAGAAGGGAAATCTTTTCTTCCTCAAGAAAAAAAACATAGTCCAGTTGCCTTTTGAATAAGCACTTTTGAGACAATCAAGTCAGCTAGGTTCAGCTAATTGGCCTAAGTCACAAAAACTAACCAAGATATAATTTGTGGCATGGATACTTCTGCATATCTGTCTAGTTCAGTGTTCCTCAACCTTAGCAAATTTAAGATATCTGGACTTCAACTCCCAGAAGAATTCTGGGAGTTG
>JANHFQ010009516.1:4543-15635 GCA_032468035.1 Aparallactus werneri | reverse complement strand
TTTACTGTTGGATTATTTCTCCCACTAAATAAATGAACAAGTATGTTTTTGACTCAGTTTAAATGGGCTTTCTTTAACTAGTTTAGGACTTATGTGGATAACAAATCAAAGTTACTACTGCTGTTTGAACTACATAGCTATTCCTTCTTCACCTAGATGTATTAAACTGTCAGAAACTGCTGTTTTGCAGTCTCCTTGGGAAGAATGGCTGTTGGGGCTTTTGTGGGCGATCTCAAGTCCTCTACTTCTTCAGAGAGAAATTACAAAAGAGCGAGTCTACTTGTTGGCTTTTCATTCGTCTGTGGTTATCGGCTCCTCTTGGAAGAGCTGCCTTTAGTTCACCATTTCTTCCCTGCCCTTTGTCTACTTGCTCTTTTTAGTTTCAAAAAACTACTAAAAAGACTAAAAATCCATTTGACATAAGATTTTGGAACTGTAAAGAATCCTTTCTGTGGGAAAGTGCTTTTGTTTTGATTTTTTTTTGCAATTAAAGATTTTAAGGGTGCTTGGTGCTCTCTGAGCTTGCTTGTTTTTTTGCAGACATTTCATTACCCAAACTAGGCAGTATCATCAGTATTGTAGGGAGTGGGGTTTACTCTCAGTTTGTATTCTGGTCGCTTGCCCTGTTAGGGTTGGTGGGGGTGATTTAGATGTTCTTTGATTGGGTTGTTTACTGGGCTTGTTTGGGAGTTCCTTGATTGGAGTATTGTTAATTGGATTGTTGGTCTGATGTTAATCTTGGAATTAATCTATGCTCATCTGGGTGCTGATTGCTGATGGTGATGGTTTTGGTCTTTTTCTTCTACTTTTTGGCTTGTTGGTTGTTTCTTTTGCATAGTATATAGATACTGCTTATGTCTATATGTCTGTCGATGTCTATTGCTGGCCTAGCACTCTGACAAATAAGGATATTTCTGCTCTGCTCTTGTGTAATGGGTTGGTTGAAGAGAAGCTTAGGTCTGCTACCTGATCTGATAACAAACTCACAGCTCCCTGTGCGTATTATTTTAGTAATTCTTACCATATTAGTTAAAGAGTTTAATGTGATTGTAATACGTATTAGAATTGGGAGCTGGCTTCAAGAGAGAAATGCAGTGTACATGTGTGTGCATGAAAGAGAAATGAAGTTTGCTTAAGATTGCAGAGAGTAGCACTTAAAACTGAAGTAAGGTATATCTCTCATTTACACCTTGTATTGGTCCTCCTCTCGCCACAGCTTGAGAAGTACACTGGAGAAATAAGATTTTTTCTTATAAGCTAGTTTTCAAAATATTGTTGATATATGTCATAAAAGGCTAATTTGTTAAGGTAACTTAAACAACAACCAATTCCTTTGTCTTTTTCTTGATGTTAATCAACAGAAGGGTGTGCAGTTTCTCTTCCTCATTTTTAAAATTGTTCCTTGAAATAGCTTTGAATCATTAAGGTATGTTAGCCAATATGTTTGAACACTCCCAAATAAACAAAAGAATGCCATTCTATAACCATTTTACAACTGTTGTGTTTTTGCATCTTGCAGTCATCGATGACCCTGACCTCTACTTCAACCAAGCTGTAGTATTCATTGAAGATGCAATTCAGGTAAAAGTTTACCGGCCATATATATATTTTGGTCCTAGTGTACTGTTTTAAGTAAAGGACTGTTAGTAAAAGCTCCAGTACTCTTCTTTTCTGCTGAAATGTTGATTTATACTTCAAAGTTTATGATTAGATTCATCATCTATAACAGGAGTGTCAAACTTGCGCCCGCGGGCCAGATGCATTGCGTGCTGACCACGCCCACCCCTGGTTTAGCAAAGGGGGGAAAGTTGTGATACATCACGTGACGACAACATGTCGCATATTTGACAGCCCTGATCTATAACATCAGATAATTCAGAATGTTTGTAATAAAGATATTACAATATGTTGTGTTTTTACATCTTTGAACAATACGGGTGCGCCTCGACTTATGACCACAGTTGGGAACAGAATTTCTGTTGCTAAGCAAGACAGTTGTTAAATGAGTTACATTGGATTTTGCAACTTTATTACTCACGGTAGTGAAGCGAATCACTGCAGTTGTATAAGTGAATCACATGGACATTAAGTGAATCTGGCTTCTCCCATTGACTTTCTGGAGCTGACTGGGTGGCAATCATGTGACCCCAGGATGGTGTAAATATCGTAAACACGTGCTGGTTGATAAGTCCCTGAATTTTGATCACATGACTGTGAGGATGCTGCAACTGTCATCAATATATGGACCAATAGTAAGTCACATTTTTCAGGGTTGTAATTTAGAACAGTCACAAAATGAATGGTTGTAAATGGAGGACTCCCTGTATTGATGGCTTAGCTTCATAGCATAGCAATGGTCATGACATTGCTAGTAGCAGTGAGTCTCTTATTGAATGGGCTTCCAATCAGTCAGTAGGTCCGCTGCCTTCAGGGGCTTTTCAAAAAACGATATGGGAAAATTGTGGCAGAGATGCCTTTCGACTGGCAGAAGGATCCTGTTTTGATACGAGATGGGTGGCAAATTTAATAAATAAATGAAACTCATAGAAACTGGACTATGGTAACTATTCTGGAAACGTGTAAAAAAGAAAGCTCTATCTGAAATGAACTAAATCAGAACTGATACATAACTACATGTTTCATGTTTATTTTGGCCCAAATTCGGCTAGTCATTAATAGATGTTTCCTCGATAGTGTTATTATTTACCTATAAAATTTTAACTTCCATATTTGAAGAGCAAATTAAAAGTGATGCTTGAATCACCTCTCTATCTTTCACCTCTTTAGTATCGTTCTATAAATCATCGTGTGGACTCTAATTCCTTGTGGCTTTATCGGTGGTATTATTCAGAAGTTTGCCAATGGTGAGAACTTCCCCCCACCCATGCTGTTCTGTTTCTTTGAGTAGATCAGCTGCTTTTTCTAATCCCATCAATCCTTACTGCTGCTTCCAATTTTCAGTATTTTAGTTTTTTGCTAATTGCTTCTTTTTCAAGGATTTTTTAAAAATATGAGCAGTTTCTGTGAGAGCAGAGTTGACTTGCAGGGTTATTGGTCTAGATAATAGGCTGAGACAATAGATTTTGTAATGCTTTGCCGACAACCCTAGCTGGCATCTTTAGAAGCAGGGTGATCTGTTGCCGCAGCAGCTGAGCAAGGACTGGCTGAGCTCCTGTCTTTATAAAGCTTGATGAGGCTTTTGCCAACTGAATTATATTTTACCATCAAATAATGTTTTAGAAAACACATATTCATTTATCACTTTATGACATGAAGCATTTTGGAAAATGACTTTTGGCCTTTCACCCGCCCTGTAATTGCTACACGTGTTTTTTTTCTCTCTCTAAGGATTTTGATTCTCACCATTACACTAATCCTGGCTCTTGCTTTCATTGAAACACCTTCTTCACTTACTGTCACATCAGATGTTCGATATCGCTCAGAAGCTTGGAAGCCTCCTTGCGGCCTGACTGAAAGTATTGAACTGCTTTGCTTCCTTGTGTTTATAGTAGACGTCTCCGTAAAGGTTAGTGAGCTCTGAGATACTTACTATATCACGTTTTGGATAACTTTGCCTGATTTTTAAACTTTTTAAGGGAAAGTTGATGAGAAGGTAGCAAATGCTCAGTTTCAAAGCTTTCTGGAGAAGGCTTTGACTGCTACTCAGACAGCATTGATTGAACTTGTGGATGACCTTTGGAAAGTCCTTCGGGGTCTCTCAGCAGATTTCAATATCCTTCTGAGCCAGATTTGGGGGGAAAGGAGTAAGGAACTGTTTTTCACTGTTCAATGTTCTTCTTCCTTCAACACTGGTTCCACTCTGTATTATTGGAAGGAAGGGAGAGATGTAGCCCTAGGCCCCTTCTCTGTGAAGTGTTTCTCTCCTCACCCCTATTTAACATCTACAGGGAACCACTGGGTAAGATATGAAAATGATTTATAATTATGCATAAAATGTAGATATATGTCAACCTCTGGCTGGACAAACAATGCTTTCAAGGTGCTTCCTCAGTTTTTGGAGGTTGTGAGAGTCTGGATGGGGAAGTCCGTGACTCAACTCTAGCAGGTTAGATTGGGTTTGGGTTTGGGGCCTCCTGCGTCTGGAAATTTTCCACCTTTAACTCTTGATAATATTCCTTTGGCTGGAATTGGTTTGCAATTTGGGGATCCTCCAGGATGCACAGTTTCTGTTCAAAGAATAGATGGCAGTTGTGGTTATTGGACTTCTGTACAAACCATCTTATATGCCAGTTGTGTCTTTTCCTGGACCAGGAGGCTTTGCTCACAGTATTTCATGCCTTAGTCACTTCCTGGTTTAACTACTGCAATGGGTTCTACATGGCTGCTCTTGAAGAACTCCCAGAAACTTCATGGTTCAGAATGCAGTAGGGTACACTGTTTAGAGTGCACTGAAATCTGCTAGGTTTGCAGTGTTGTTACACAAGGTGCACTGCTTCAAATGTGCTTCTGGGCACAATTCAAGGTTCTGGTTAGCATCCTTAAGCTGTTCAAGGCACAAGGTCAGGTTACTTGCAGAACTGCCTCTCCCCAAGGTTTTCTGTCTGTCCCATCAGATCTGACAGAATGGGCCTAATCTGGGTTCCCTCTATTAAACTATGTCATCTGACCAGACCTAGGAGATGCAACTTCTCAGTCATAGCACGTGCCCTATGGAACATCCTTCTCCTCTGAGATCTTGAAGGCCCAACCCTTTTGGCCTCTAGAAGGCTGTGAAAATCTGATTCTTCCCCATATGTTGGACCAGGATCTTAGTTGAACCCAATATAGGTGCAGCTGTATTGGCAGTTTATTTTAATGCCTGAACTGTCCAGGGGTATATATTTAAGAAAGATGATTATATACATTATTTAGAGAAGCTAAATACATCATATATCTTTAATGTAATTGCATTATAGTCCTTTGCAAAATATTTAATGTAGGCTGATGCTGAAAGATGAATGCATCACAAATTGCAGTGTCTCTTTGGCACCCTCTGTTGGCTGTTACAGCTGAGTAAACAATAACTGTATCCAGAAACAACCCACTCTCATAATTACCTTTCTTCTGAAATCCAAAAAAAAAGTAATATAGCAGGATAGATTTGCTCCTTTTGCTGTCTGTGGGACTTCTTGGTAGCTATAAGGATGATTATGATAAAGATATCCTCTTTGTTCTGTGCAACTTACCAGGTTCCCAAAGTGTGGTTTCGAAGGGATTATTTTAATCATTGCAAATTAATTCTCCCAGATGCGATGGATTATTTGTTTTAAAATGTAAATTAGCAGCCTGTAGGCTCTGTTGATTGAGAATTGTAATCTTAAAAGAAGCCAAGTTTGGAAAAGGTTATACTAAAGTCTCTGTGCCTGTCTGCAGCTCCAAAAATGAAATCTCAGAAAAAAATGATTTTTGAAAATTTAAATTAGAGGCATATTATCTGAGAACTCTGAGCCATTTGTGAGTCCCAAACCCTGGATTTAATCCCCAGAGCTGCTCTGAAAGATGCTGCAAAATTGTAATCTTTCTTATAAGGGAAAGATACAAGATTAAATGTTTAAAAAGAAACCATAACAATTGTAATTAAATTAAATGCGATCTTTACACTCAAGTTAAGTGTAGGCTTTGTCTCATCTTTTAGGCACCCTTTTTGGAGGATAGCCCGTGGCATATCATAAGAAAATTATTTGGAACCTTTGCTTATGAACAGGAACCTAATTGATATTCAAATATGTTGATTCACTAGAGTTACTTAATTGGATGGGAAGAATTTCGGAAAACCAAGTGGTTAATGGCCTACATCCTGGTCCTGCTCATCTCCCTTACTGACTGGAGCTTTTCGCTGAGTTCTTCCTGTCATGAAGTAAGGCGTGTGGATGCTTGGATGAGTGTCAGGGAGGCAGGGAATCTATGGATTCAGAGATGGCCCATGATCATTTTGATATAGAGTTGGGACAGTTGTATACCTGCTATCGTCAGTGTGCATTCTGTGTTTACATATGGAAAACCTAGAACTAGCATGACCTTGGTCTGAATTCTGTAATAAAATAAATATGTGTGATGATAATTGCAGCAGCAGTAATAAATAATATGATCCTTTTAATTTTGTCCTTCCACTAAGAAGGTCAGAATGATGTATGTGATTATACCTTCCACAATTATTTTATCCCAGTAATGCCTCTGCAAGGTAGGTTTAGATTCGTTACTGATGACTGCCCAAGGTCACCCAATGAAGTTCATCATTGATCTTCCAGGCTGAAGTTTTACTTATTAAACCACGCTGAAAGCACATGGATGACTGAACTTAACCTCTTTCATAGAGTTATGAGGATCAAATGAATAAACAGATTGTGCTAATTCTCAGATTAGCACCTTGGAGAGATGAAAGAAAAGATGCTGATTTTAAGCAAGCAGTAAATGATATCATTTAGAGAAGAAAGTAGCAAGTAGAACCTGTAAGAAAATTTTGTAATATCAGATGTCCCTTGTCAGACTATCAGTCAGTCTTCCATCAATTTCTCCCCCCCCCCTCAGGACGCTCTCCAAGGCCATAGATGATCATTGTGAGAGAACAAGTGGTGCCCCCTACTGGCATGAGAGGCCAGTAGGGTTTGTTTGAACCCAACTCCCTAGGGGCTCCGGACACTGTGAGAGGGTGTCCAGTGCTGTTTTCCCCTAGGGAGCCAGGCCCGGGTGGCAGCGGGCTGGGCACTGTTATATCTAATTTGGACCTTGGATTATAGATCTCCTCCATATTGCTGCTGTCCGATACACTTAGTGGAATCTTGGTTTCGATGCTTCGATACACGCTCGCTGATCTATTTGCCCTCAGGGGTTCCCCCCACTCCTGGGCGCAAAGCGGCATACCCCTCGATGATAAGTCCCACCCGCAGTTTGTGGGTGGGAGCCCGGAGAGAAGGTTGGGTGAGGGTAAATACTAATAATAACTCAGTTAAAACAGTCAGCCACAGTAAGTAACTGTTATGTACAGAGCAATAGCTCCTTATACAGAAAACAGACCTTTTTTTGGGATGGGCTTTTCATCTGCTTTTTAAGATACGGTAATTTTATTTTGCAGTACTTTTTAGGACTTTACAAGTCTTGATTTTGACTTAGGAGGGTCACAAGTGAAACTTAATTCTACAAAGGGCTTCTTCCTAATTCTTACTGTGTAATAGATCTGGATGTTTAGTCAGATGACTGCATTGTGCGAGGGATCATGGATTTTATTTGACTTTGTGGTTATTGCAGTCATACATAATGATTATTGAATTATGGTGGAATTAATTAAAGGTATTGTTCTGTTTTTATTGTCATAACTGTTTTCTTTTTTAGAACGTGAGGATAAGACGTATCCTTCGACCTTTCTTCCTTCTCCAGAATTCTTCAATGATGAAAAAAACACTAAAAAGCATCAAGAGGACATTGCCAGAAATTACAAGGTATGTCACAATGTGTAGTGCCTGCTAGAGATAAGCCAAATTTACATTTTGGTAGTAGAATCAGGGGTGGGTTTCTACTGGTTTGGCCCGGTTCGGGCGAACCGTTTGTTAAAATATCTACCGTTTGGGTGAACAGGTAGCTAAATCAGCTTTTATGCCACCCAGAGTCCCCTGGGAGTTGGGCGGCATAGAAGTGTAATCAAATAAATAAATAAATAAATAAATTTTTGGACCTGAGGTGAAAATCAGCTGATTTAACTACTGGTTTGGCTAAATTTAGCTACCGGTTCGCCCAAAACAGTAGCTAAATCGGCTGATTTTGGGGCCTAAGATGATGCGTGTGCAGCGTGTGTTTGGCATGTGCATGTGCAAAAGGCCCACACCAAGCGAACCAGTTGTTAGACCTGTAGAAACCCACCCCAGAGTAGAATATTTGGGCAACATTTATCCTGGCAATCATTGACCAGTTTTCCAGAAGTAAAACACCATAATTGCTGGTTCTGGAAGATTTCCCTTCAGGAAAACTCCAAAACCCGATGAAGTGGGATAGTTTGAAGAAAAGACAAATGATCTACTGGTCCCCCAAATATGTATTCAAAATATGTATCCCTAGTATTTGCCAGTCTGTAATAAATACATTCTTTCACATTGTACTAACATTTGAGGGAAAAAACAATGGAAAACTAAATAAGTTTGGATTGGAACTAGTGCTGGAAGAATGAAGATGCTCCAAAGAGCAGCAATGATGACATTCCCCTGTCCACCTGGCAGTAAGATTTCTGCAGCTGAGATTTTGGTGACACAGGAGGAAGTCTGCTCTCATGAGTGAAAAATTCTTCATTGCCATTTGAAGGTGTCCACTAAAGTAGCATCACCTCCTTCTTAGTTTTAGATGCATTTGGCTTATTTTTCTCATTTGACACATTTTCCTCTGTAGGAACAATATATTTTTTCCTGGTTCACTTCTGACTGTTGTCTGTAGCATCTCTTTCCCTACATATGTCCTGTGTTGTCATAAAGAAATAATGCTGGCATTATATTTTCTCCCTAATAGTGTTATGCTGCTCTTAGCTGTTCACCTGTTTCTCTTTACCATGTTTGGCATGCTGCTGTTTGCTCGGACAAAAGTAAGTAACATATGTAATGAAATCTTGGTTTTCTGTCTAGGGTGAAACAGTTGTTTATATATAAATATAGACATATAAAAAGATGTGTATATATACAGTATATTCAAAATATACATGTTTTTTTAAAAAATGTAAATTCTCCCATGTCATGTTTTAGTCACAACATTATGATAAATTTGGCCAACTTTTTCCCTTGCTCATCATTTTAGTTGATGATTCATACCATTGTCACATTGTCAGTAAAATTACAAGACATGATAGTGCATTTAGAGTCCTACAGCCCCATGAACAAGGCTTGCCTCCCCCCCCTCTTTCCCTGCCTTTGTCCCCCAAGAGGGCGATGCTGCCATCTACCAATGGGTGTATCTTTTCGGACTTAAAGGGCTCCTTGGAAAAAATTAACCATACAGACTGACTATCAGACCGGATCACTCGATTGCGCACACTTAAATGCCTCTCGTGGAACATAGCAGGTTGGGGGAGAATGTGCGGCACTTCTGAATCCATCAAATACATCCAGTCATTTGATGTGGTCTTGCTTCAGGAGACCTGGGCATGTGATAAATTATCCCTTACAGGGTTTACAACTATCTCCCTAGCCGCTACCAAACAATCTAGGGGAAGACCCAGGGGTGGCTTAGCCTGCTTGATCTCTACCTCTATTAAAGACCACAATTGAGCCCAGAATTTATGTTGCTAAATGAGACATTTGTTAAGTGAGTTTTGCCCTATTTTATGACTTTTCTTGCCACACTTGCTAAGTGAATCATTGCAGTTGGTAACTTAGTAACACAGTTGTTAAGTGAATCTGGCTTCCCCATTGACTTTGCTTGTCAAAAGGTCACAAAAGAGGATCACATGACCCCAGGACACTGCAACCATCATAAATATGAGTCAGTTGCCAAGCATCTGAATTTTGATCATATAATCATGGGAATGCTGCAATGGTCATAAGTGTGGAAAATGGTCATAAGTCACTTTTTCAGTGACATTGTAACTTTGAACAGTCACTAAATGAAATGATGTAAGTCAAAGACTACCTATATCCATGATGACGAATCTATGGCACACTTGCCCAAAATGACACACGGAGCCATGTCAGCTGGCACGCGAGCCGTCGCCCAGCTCAGCTCCACTGCGCATACAGGTGCAAACCCCCTGCACCACCCTGCACATACGTGCGCGACCCCCATAGCCAAAAAACAGCTACCGTGCCAATCAGCTGAGCTTCAAATGCCAAAAATTTAATAAAAGGTTCACCCAAACCAGTTCAGGCAAACCGTTTGTTAAACTTTTTGGCATTTGGAGCTCAATTGATTGGCGCAGCAAACACCAAAACTTTAACAAACGGTTCACCCAAACTGGTAGTTAGCTACTGGTTCGAATGAACCATTTTTGGTGTTTGGAGCTCAACTGTTGTTCAGCTCTGGGGGTCGCGCATGCATGCACGGGGGGGGGGGTCAGCACGCGACCTCTAAACGGTTTGCCATCACCGACCTGTATAATAACCAAGTGAAAAAATAAAAAATTTGCTACCATTTCACAACAATCCAAAAAGGCTAACTGACTAATGATAGGACTGATCCATCAATCATGAGTTGTCCCAAGGTATATTAATTGGCAGCTGATCTTTAAGCTTATGCAAAACCACATTTGAGGATCAGGGATTCAAAAAGAGTGAACTGCCGCCATCTCAATGCAATAACTGGCTCTGTTTATTCAACCAAAAACCAGAGAGGAAAAATAACTTAATGCACCATTGACTATGTGCCGTTAGCAATATTTCATAAGGGCTCTTTTCTTGATCATTTCTTCCTTTCACTGCTTGAGTCTGTGGCACTAAATTCAGCCCATTGCTTCCCATTAAAAAAAATATTACCACTAAAGTAGGTAAAAGTGCATAGCAGTTTCATCATTACTATTTAATGGGGAAAATAAAAGTTTATCAACAGAGGAGAGAGCTATTATTCATTTTGAAAGAGCTCTGTATCTTCTTGGTCACCCCCCAGGATTCCTTTTAATTAAGATTTAAGTAGGAATTACTTGAATCAAGAAAGAACAATGCTATCGCTCATCCCTAGGGTAACTTGAGAAATGGAAGCAAGCATCTTTTTATAACATCCTAAAATAGCCAGATCTTATTATTTTATTAGCAGTTTATGAGGAGTCACAACTGGAGTCTGTCAGTTCTGCCATTTGAATGTTGCAGTGCATCCAGAAAGTATTCACAGTGGTCACTTCTTTCACATTTTGTTATGTTACAGCCTTATTCCAAAATGGATTACATTCATGCTTGTCCTCAGAATTCAACACACAACACCCCATAATGACAATGTGCCAAAAGTGTACTTGATGGTTTGGCAAATGTATTAAAAATGCAAACACTGAGGAATCCCATGTACTTAAATATTCACAGCCTTTGCCATGAAGCTAAATATTGAACTCAGGTGCATCCTGTTTCCCCTGATCATCCATGAGATGTCTCTGCAGCGTACTTGGAGGCCACCTGTGGAAAATGCAGTTGAGTGG
>JANHFQ010009515.1:35978-52271 GCA_032468035.1 Aparallactus werneri | reverse complement strand
GCTTTCCAACTTTTCAAGCCACAACTTTCTAAAGATGACAAGGATGCGGGAAGAAACCAGAGATTTCAGCTTTGTACATACAAACACCCGCAAAAGTATACGAAAACATATCTCTATACCCTTCTGTCTTACAAAGCATTCTTGCTTCAATCACACCACAGGATGCTTCATAAATGCCTTTTGTCATCTCTCTGAAAAACTCATTCAACCATAACTTTGTTTTTCCTCTTAACCCTTTCACTCTTTCTTTACACATTTATCTTGCACATTAATCCTATTCATTTCCCTTATTATCACATTTCTACAACAGCCTATTTCACCCTACTTTATTTCTACCCTACTATTCTCATATCTATGAATATTTATAAAAGTTCAGTCTTGAATTTAAATACTATTGAATTTAAACAGTATTGAATTGAAAATAGAGAATGAGGTGGCTGGATGGAGTTACTGAAGCAGTCGGTGCGAACTTAAATGGATTCTGGATAGAGGACAGGAAAGCCTGGAGGAATGTTGTCCATGGGGTCGCCATGGGTCAGACATGACTTTGCAACTAACAACAACAAGTCTATAAACCGTGAGTCCAGAAGGACACAAGTCACTGGTAGCATTTCCTGTCTAGTTTATCTGGGAAGGTTGACATGACCAGAACTGCATTTCTTTCCCAACTACATCCCTAAGCATGCTGGAAGACCTGATGCCAGCTAGACAGATCTCCAGTTAGGAGATGAAGCTGTTCACCAAGCTGTTTCCTGCCCCATTCAACACTAAGTATGAATAATGAAGATGATCTTATTGCAAACAGACCTGGCATTAACTGTCAGCACCTTGAGTCTAGTGGCACATTCTCTTTTTAGATCAAATAACCAGTATGTTCTTCTATTGCATTGCTCATTCCCTTTTATATTCTACTGGTAAACCAAGATACCAATTGAACCAATCCCCCAAAAGAGTCTGCTTAGGGGCAATAAAATCTAGTACTCAGTTCAATTCCCACTGCCAACTGCTTTCCAGGCTCTGAACAGAACTGTTCAGAAGAATAGGAAATTCCCTAAATGCCATTTAAAAATTAATTGGATCCATAAGACTCAAAGGGTGGATTGTCAAATAGGTGCCACCACACCAGAGTTCCCAAGTGGTTTCTAATTGCAAGGGTGCATGTTGTAATCTGATAATAACAATCCTTATTATTAACCACTTATCCATTCTCAACTTTATATTTTCTTGTTTTTCTACAAAGTAATAAATTCTCACTACATTAAACATACTTTAATTCTTCTGCCATAGTCAACTTTCATCTCCATTTAGCAACAACTACAAAAAGAAACAAGCACTTCTCACACTCATTTTTTTCTTTGAATATTCCTTCCTTCCTACTAATTATTTGCACATATTAAAGTGTCCACCCATTTTCACATTTTGAGTACACCTTCTATCAAAATACACAAATAAGAAACTGATTGGTGACAAGGTTTAATTTCATCTCATGTCCCTCATGAATGCAAACAATTGTTCTCATTTAGTTTCTTTTATGATCTGTTACTATTTTTTTTAAAAATCATTTATTTATTTAAAGGTAAATGTTCTCATAAAAACTTAGCTTAATTTATGGCATCACGGGATTTGTTTGCTTGGAGAAAGAAAAGAAAGCTACTTTTTCCTAGAGCTTCTGATTTTATTCCAAAGCTCCTGATAATTATACAATTATGGTATTTAGTGAACCTCCTAAAGGACAACCTTATGCTCTCAGGTATGCTCTACTTGGGAGAGCCCTACATGTTTCCACAATTGGTTTCTGTGCCCCCAAAACTTAAGGCACCTGTTCTCCATCTTTGCTTTCTAATTTTTTTCTCTCTCAAGAACTATTTCTAGTATGCACTGCTCTTCTTTGCTGTTTTCTGATTTCTCATTTTCCATGATTTATGACAGAGATCCCCAACTTTTTTGACCTCAGGGACCATCAAATTCATAATTTTAAATCCCGTGGACCACCAATACGAATCCAGAACGCTGCTTGCTGAAGCGCCTGGACTCCCTGTGACGGGATGGGGTCCTTCGGGCACTTGGCTTGGCTGCCTGTTTCTGCAACCTTAAACACTGAATTTGGACTTCAGAAAAGAAAACACTGGGATCTCTCATCTCTCTCTCTCTCTCATCTCTCTCTCTGTATCTCTCATCTCTCATCTCTCTCCATCCTCTTTGTCTGTCTCTCTTTGTCTCATCTCTTTCTTTCTCTCTCTCTATATATATATCTTTCTATTTCATCTCTCTCATCTCTCTCTTTCTATCTCCTTCCTCTGCCTGTCTCTCATCTCTCTCTCTGTATCTCTCTTTCATCTCTGTCTCTTTCTATCTATGTATCTCTCTCTCCTCTCTCTCCCTTCTTTCTCTTTGTCTGCCCATTGGTCAGTTGCCCATTGGTGGAGCAGCTACTCCACCTGGGTAAGCCGCGGATCACCAAAATTTTCTCACGGACCACCAGTGGTCCCCAGACCACTGGTTGGGGACCTCTGATTTATGACATAAGCGGGAAGAAATGTCAACATATTTTCAGTCTGTGTATTTGCAGATGTCTTTATTTCCTAGCTACATCATAAACTATGAAATCAATTTGCCTTATTTCTTAAATTCAATGAGAAAGCAACAGAAAAAGGCTTAGCAATTGCTTAGTGAGAAATCTTAGAAAGTGTCATGTGAAACCAAAGTTGAGTTCATAAACAGCCTCTGCTTAGCTTTAAGGAGTTTCCAATGCCACTTTCTCCAGGGTTTTTGATGTGATCTCCACAGCTATGGGATCAATTGAACAGGAGAACCACAGGGATGGAGTCAAGAAAGACAGAAAAGACATAGGCACATAGTAAGTAAAAGCAGAAATCCTTTAACTTTTGAGCATGGCCATTACAACAGCTATATTATAGTAATCTGTATAATATATTAATTATACATTAATTAACATATTTATTTAATTAAAAATTAATTGCATCATTAGATAGAACATGATTGCTTCCTATGAAAATACTACATATTAAAAATACCATAAGAATCTTGGAGGATCATGGTACATCCTGATTGAGGTCATCCATGAAAGCTGCAAATATTTACTTCTCTATCTAGACTGTACAATATATATTGCTGATTTAGCATAACAGTTGCTACAAGAAACCAGTCAACAAATGTTCAGAATCTTTAATACATATTTTGATTAATACTAATAAGCTGTTCAATAAATAGAATTATTCTGTCCTGACAAAATGTTTAAAGTCAGGTATAAGGATAGATGGCTAAATTAAGTTTTAAATAGCAGCATTTTGAATAACATATCTTTCTCCAGGGGCCAAAGGAAAAGTAGGATTAAAAAGACATGAAAATGTACTGTTTATGTGGCATATGGTTACCATTAATATATCCTTAAAAATTTCAATTTCTATGAAATTCAGGTTGTTTGCAGACTTCAATAAACATTATAAACATATATTCTTACTGCTGCTGGTACTAGTACTAGGTGGAGATAACATTGATCTCAAAATGTTTTAAACTAGATTATAAATTTAGATTGTTCAAATAGTTTAATGATGTAATATATAAATGCCATATTGCCAATTAGATTCCTAAGAGGCATTGTAGAAGTTACATCTTAGTGTATAGTAGCCAAAAAACAGGAGTCTGCTAATACTTTTTCAGACTGTATCAAATCATAACTTCATCCTGATGATGTAGAAGTGATAATGCTGATGTAAGTTAAATGTGAAATAGATTGTAATTATCATATCAATTAGAAATAGTAATATTTTTGAAATCCATTATTTGTTAAGACTTTCTGAAATAGTTGAAATCTTTGATGTAAGTTAAGCAATCTCTCATTCAAACCTGTTGGTGTAGTTTCACAGTTCACTGAAGAACGGTTACTTTCATATCTGGAATGTCCTGGTTTAAAATGTCCCAACATTATTTTATCCTCATTTTAAACGTTGGTGTCAAATTTGTGTGAATTTGTTATTTCGTGCAAAATGTGGTCTGTCTGTTCAACACAAAAAATCAGGTGGCTTTTTTTGTCAAATATTGGAATATATTGGATTAAAGGAAGAACATATAAACATTCTGATCTTGTGTGTATTTGGGTCTGTGATGTACTGTTGGCATAAATGTGAGTGCAAAGTTGACAACTGATTTGTTACCAGTGGTGTTCCATATTGTCTGTTGTTAGTATTGCTTGTGAAAATCTGTTTAAGGTTGGGTATTGACAATATTGAAACATGGGTCTGAAATCCAGTGCAGGTAATGGGACTGGAAATAGAAAATCCAGTGTCATTGTACAATATGGGTTGTAGCTTATTAGTAATATGTATCAGTGGTTTGAGCTAAGTTGTAGATGACAACTAACAGTGTTCTATTGCTTTGTTTTTGTGGCCTTTTAATAGATTCTCCCTGGGAATTGAATTGATCCCAACAAGGTTCATTCATTACACTGGGGTTTTGTTTTGTTTTGTTTCATTTTAAGGCCAGTAAATTATAGTAAACATAACTATAAAATATAAATAGAACAGAATCCCTGCCACTAAATGCTAAAGCTTTTTTTTCTGAAAAAGACCACAATTTTTATAACTGAGATGGGGACAAGTAGTTTTCAGGTTTAAGTAATTGTTGATAAAGTAGCTTTCCAATTATCACAGCCCTGCCAGGAAAAGCAGGAATGCATTGTTTGTTAATGATCACAACCAGGGGTCCATGCTTAACTCTTTTGTCAGAACTACAGCAGATCCTCCCTGCAGCTTCACCATTAACATGCCTGTTTCCTGTCAGCCTACTCAGAGATAATGTCATTTATCTCAAGGGGGCACAAGACCAGTCATTAGCTTCAATAACAGACTTCAAACAAAGGCCGGATGATGTTTTATCCAAGGTGCATGATCAACAGTCAAGAATCTTACTGCTTAAGAGTTAAGAAATTTAGAGCTTCCATTAAAAAAACCAATTGTTTTCAATAATATATCAGTAATTTAACTTAACATTTTTGAAGAGTTCATTTCTTGGAAATGTAAGTGGACAGCTTTTATCACATACGATTTGATAAATGGTATTAACTCACTAAACTTATCCTTTGGGAGATTTCCCTCTCTCTTCCAAGTTCCTTTTTTCTTTTTTGCCTCTGGGAAAAAATTGATGGAATAATTCAACCACTTGCTAAGTAATGAGTCTTTTGAAAAACTGACCCTCATTGTGGTTGCCTGCTGGAGTCGATTATGTGTATTCTCAATTATTCAGTGTCAAGCTAACCTTTCATTAAAAATATGGGTGGCTATAATAAATATCATCCTCGGATTTTTTTATTTTAGCAATTTATAATTATTCTATAAAGTTACAGTTAAACATTTGAAATTTAAAAACAAAGGTCAGCCAATCTGTTTATTCATCTCTGTTTTACTCTGGAAACTAGAAGTAGCATAGCATACATTCCACTTTACTTGGAATTTTGTTATTGAACACCTCTGTGGTTATATGATATTTATGCTTGGCAGCTTTAACATTCTTTTCAATTACTGAACCATGAAATGCTGCTTTACAAAAATAGTACTTATATAGCTATCATTAAAAGGACTTAAAGGAAAACTCCTTAAAATAAAGTGAATAAATTTAATCTCAATATAACTTTACATTTTTTTCTTTTTTCAACTGAGTATTTATGAAGTTATTTATAATGGTAAAATTTTCTGCTATCTCATATCAAATCAATTTATTTTTCCCATTTGTTCACAATGAGGAAGTCTTTTTACATGTTTTGCTGTATAAATATTTCTCACCATTCTCTACTGTTTCAGTGTTACTTTAACCTTACTGAGGAATTCAATACAGAATAGACCTTGTCTGAGGGGATCAGTAGGTTCACAAAGACAGCATCTCTTCACCTCCTCTCCCCCCAAAATGTGGGTACAGAACATTAAGAACTCTGAACTGAGCTCATTGTTAAACAGCCAGTAGTTATCAGTGTTTTCAACAGCTAAATCTCTTATGTAGCTTTCAAAACTGTTTGCTATCAAATCACAATGGACTTTATTCTTAGCTACAACCAGTGACCTTTCTGCCCCTTCTCTCACTCAACAATGAATAAATGAGTCCCAAATCCTAGCATTCATGAGCATATTTAAATACAACAACATACACTTCCATAACCTCATGAAGTGAAAACATTTTCAAAATGTTCACAATCCTTCAACATTAAAGGAAACATGAAAAAGCTCAGGATGCATACATCAACCAGTTACAAGTTTCATACTACAATAAATGTACATGAATACAGAGAAGCAACCTAATTCCAAAAGAGAATTTGCTCTGTATGCTGATAAAACAGTGAACAGCCATCCACTACTACTTCTAAAGAACAGCCAATTAACAACATACATTCCACTTAAATGCATTAAATTATATTATATGCATTATATAATGTTATATATGAAGCTATATAAAATTCTCATGCAAACTGTTCAATGAACACACAGATGAACAGTAGGCAAAATATGAAAAACCTCCAGACAGCAAAATCTTAGGTTGATTAATTTTTTCTGTAACTTGATAGTTGAAATTTGGCAATGTTGAAACGAAGCAGGTTCTAACATTCCAGCCCCTCCTGTCACATCCTGGCAACCAAATCTTTTCCTTTGTTTTACTCATTGAAACATGTAATTGGTATGCTAAATACCAAAAGGGTTGAACAAGCACATAACCTCTGACATTTTGCAAACTTAAAAGAAATAGTTAGCTGATGCCAAAAGATTCCACTGAACATATTTTCACATGGCTTCAACAGACAAACAGAAGAAACCTAAAATTGGCAATTCAGCAATATATTAAAAATAAATAGGAATCACACCACTAAGGAAGCAGCTTTTATGCTTTAACTGTCTTTTTGTTACTGTTGTTAAAAAAAAATCTCCATTCCAAGAAAGAAACCTCAGAGTTTAAATGTTCAGAGATTGCTTAATTTAAAAAAGAAACAAGTGAAAAGTCATTCAGATTTAAGTGTATAAACTGATTCAGTCACCCACTGTTGCCAGATCCATGCTGAAGCCAAGAAAGATTTTATTTTGGGCTCTTCACCAATTTGTCTCTCAATAAAGGCCAATTTAATTTTCAGGGGTTTTTTTTTCCAAACAAGGCTACCCTTGAATGTTTGTTTGTTTGAAAAATAGTCATATTCTTAGTTTTACATTCACATGACTTGATTAAAAGGAATTTCCCTGAATAGCAAAAAAAAAGAAAAAAAACTCTGGATATTTAAGACAGTAAGCCAACATCCTCCTTCCAGAGACAATGGGCAGCTCTGCAGGGCTCTAACAAGTGAAGCCATTAAAGTCAATATAAGGCAGCAGCAGTGGGTGTTACTGGTAATTCAAGCTCTACCAATTCTATACAGACAAGAACTGAAATGAGAAGTGTTCTTTTGGCAAAAAGCTACTCCAGACTGGTTTGTTCCTAGTTTACACATTACCTCATTTACATTACACTGGCTGAAATGTACTTGCTTGTGTATGAATTCATTCCTCATATAATTTCCTGTGCGACTAGTATGAAAAGGAACACAAAAACTGGAGAAAACCACACCACTCTCTAATCTCTTGTTGCCATGACAGCAGCCTTTGAGATACTGAAATGTTCAGATTGCCAGCTAAACAAAATTGTTGAATGTGAACATTTGGCTGAAAGATTAAAAGGCTAAGGGGGTTACAAAAGGGCAGCACCTCCCACATTCCAGGCATCCACTGAATCCAATCAAATGGCTTTGACTCTTTAACCACCACTATTGTGAAGACTGGATTAGGGCAATTTATCTAGATAGTTAAAGCAGATTAGAGAACTACAATTTGAAGACTATTGACAACAAAAGCAAATGCCTACTGTACTAAGTTAATTAAAAAAACCAAGCATGGGATTTTAGGATAGTTTTCAGACCAAGAAGAAACACTGCACTAACCCAGAAGACAAACCAAATTTAGGATGTAAACTGAGCTATCTTTTTTCAATTGGCTGAAGGCAGCAGCAGGGGACAGGGGGAAGAGGAAGACAGAGTGTAACACAGACCATTCAAAGCCCTAGTTTGCAGGCTTATAACTAAAATTAAATTTTATATATTAAGGTGCTCTAAATTAATTGCTCCAAATTAATTACCTCGGTGATCATTTTTAAACTACCCATTTTTATATCAAACAATTTACTGATGAGTTATAGGATATATGGAATATATACATATTCACAATTTTTAAATAGCACATCTTCACAGTTCTGTAAGCTGTAGTGTACTAAATAAACCAGCTAAAAACTTTCACACTTTTGGACATTAGGCTGAGTATTGTAAAGAGAAATAATGTCAAGACAATTGTATACCATCATGTTGCAAGCAATTACTCTGCATGGGAGTAGGGAGGGGTTGTCTTTTGTTTAAACAACCTGTGGAATTAATTTGAGTCTTAATTATAACCCAACAATAGCTCCCTGGATGACAAAGAAACCTTCTGTCTTCTGAACAATTGGTGCTTACCCCAAACCCTGCCCCAGTGAGCAGCCAAGAGAAATCAGTAGCTTCCACTTCCCCTCACAATGCAAGGCCATTTATCCTTAACAGAGCACATTCTTCAGACTTTAGTGAAGAGGAAGAAAAACACACACATTTTTCAGCTATTCAACAAACAGGCAGTGCACATCCAGGAACTCTCTGAGAATGTAGATAAGAAGAAAAGAGACTTCTGGACAGAGGACAAAGTGTTCATCTATATTTGGAGATAAAGGTTGTACACACGGATTTCAGGACAGTGTGGGCTCCCCTCCCCCACTGGACTTGCACCAAACAGCTTCTAAGCACACGGCATGCCTGCTGACAAAGCATGCCTTATGGCAGTTTCTGAATTATGTAGAGCGTCTTGTCTTGGCTTTTGTACAAGAGGCAATAACTCTCTAGCAACCCCCTCCCCCCACACCCATACCAAGATTATCTCTCTAATTCAAGGAGCTAAAGGAGTCAAGAACCTGCTTAATCGGTCTTCCTTGTAATCAAAGGATGGTGCAAGTTATTCAGATACCTGGAGAGACAGAACACCCCCCCCCAAACAAACACCACCAGGATTTTGATGTAGGATGCACACAAAAGACTTAATTCCAAACAGTAATGACAACAATCTCCCAACTTGCAAGATAAAACACAATGAAGGCAAAACCCATCAAAGTGACAATTTAGATATCTTTTCCTAAAAACCAAACACTCCAGTCAGATAACATACAAGCCCAGGCCATAGGTAGGCAATTGAGAAAATTAATCATAAATACTGGACCATATACAAACAGAAGCAGAGTTGTTCAAAGTTTATCAAACAATGAATGGTGAATTACTCTTACCTTTTCTGTTTTCAGCTTTTTTATTCTCCTGTGGCTTTCCTCCTCTTCCTCTTCTTTCTTTACCAAAATAGAGTTCCCCATTAACCCTGAATCTGTAGCACTTTTGTTCGCATCCCCAGCTGTGGAGGAGGTACAATTGAAAGGGATGTTGCTCCCAGCACAACCTCCCTTGGCCCCAAAACTATACAAGTGCCCAGGAGCAGTTTGGCTAGAGTTATTTGAGGGTCCTTGCTGTAGATCAAGTTGCCGATCTTTCCTGGATTTCCCTCCATCTTTATCCCGCTTGGAGCCTCTGCTGGCTTGTGTTTTACCTGTTTTCTCCTCTTTATTTTTCCCACAAGAGGCAAGAGTGTTGTTATTGATGCTGGTGGTACTATTATTGCCATTTGGGCTGCTGTTCATACTTTGACCCAGTGCTGAATTCATGCCACCTGCCTCGCTTGGCCGCCCTTGGACTTCCTGCCTTTTGCCAGCACTGATTTCAGGAATTCCATACAAGGCAGCAGAAGGCAGAGATTTACTAGCATCCTTGGAAGTTTTACTCCTTTTCACTTTTGATTTGCTAGTTTCTTTGTGTGAGGAATTCCCCTGAGAAGCAGGGGGTTGAACAGAAGAAAATTTTAGGCCATCAGCTAAGGCTGAGGTAGGATTAACTCCACTAGAAGCAAGACTCCCACAATCCTTGGAATTGGTGGAATTATTCATCTCAAACTTTTGTCTGTCTTTCTCCAAATCTGCATCCAAATCAATTATTAAATTCCCAACCCCGATTTCCCAGTCATCACCACTGTCATAGGTATCAACTGTGTTTGGATCCACACCTTTGCCAGCAGTGGAAGTGTTCAATGACATCCTGAAGATGAGAACTCTTGAGTAAAAATCAGACGAACTTTCCTTTGTAGATGAGGGGACATTCGTTTATCTCCGTGGGGCTTTTTAAAGTGTAACTCTTCTTGCTTTCCTTCCCCAGGTATATCTGGGTATATACCCTGAAGTCCAGGTCCACCTTTTCCTGTGAGGAAGGGGAAAAGTCGAATATTTCTTGGCTGGGTCTTATCAGAAAACAGTCAAACTGATATTAGAGGCACATAAGAAAAGACACTCCATATATTAATTTTTGAGATGTCTGTAAAATTGAAGCCTTTGATAATAAGCCTCTTTTCTAAGGTTGCATCCCATCATCCATGATCATTTCTTAAAATGCCATGTGCCAAAAAAATAAACCAACCAAAAAATCCCAAGCCCAAAATAATCATATTCTTAAATTGCAGCATTTAATTCCACAAAATTCAAAAATACCAAATGTGATTCTGTATCATTTAAACACAATGAGGAAACTTCTCCCTCTAAAACCCATTTTCCCTATTCTTGAAAAAACAATTACCACCCCCTTCAAGTTCTGTATCTGTTCCCTAGACTGAATTAGCTTGTTTCTGTAAGGAAGAATCTCTGAGAACAACAAAACAACAATAAAAGTACATTCATTTTAAGACTTTTAATCTGAGGCAAGGGAATGCACCATTTCTATTTAAAATGCATTTAAGATAACACATCTCAAAGTGGTTCTAATGTCCACTTAGGTCACCTACTGCTCAGACTGTTAAATATAGTATTACTGACTGTACAGGAAACTGATTAAGACATACACTTTAAACGCTCTACACCAAGGTGGCCTCTAACCGCAAGAGTGTGTGCTTGACACAGCTTAGCTAAAATTATTTTAAAAGGAATCGTTTTTCTCTTAATATCCGTGTCCAAATATTTAGATATATATTATGTACATTGCTTACCTTTAATCCTTTATCATTTTTTAAATTAAGCCAGAGAATCAAAATTCTGTTCTTGCTGGTCTCAGCAAAAACTCAATATCCCACTTCATTTTACTTAAAAGAGCAAGTAATCAAGAAGTAAAAACCAACTAACATTTCGGGCAGAGTAATCGTCAAGAAACATATTTCCTTCCTTTTTGGCACACGAAAGAGGATTTTTCCTCCCACCTTTTTTGAAAAAAATATGGTTTTCCTTCTTAAGTATTTTGTTCCTCACAACTTCACAGGCTGAAAGATAGTATTTCACATTCAAAACACCAGAAGCCACAAGCACAAAAAAAAATAATCTTTTTTTCTTCTTTCCTTGAACAAGCACCAAGATGTGATTGTAATGAAGAAATAAAAATTGCAAAAATGTTTTCCGTAACTTCACATCCAGTCTTCAGTTCCAGCTTCTGTAGCCATCCTGATCAGTAAGTAATGATTCCATGAAACAAACCTACAGGCGTCCGGTTGTTACAAGGCAGAATGTGCTAACATCGAGGAAAATTAGTGAAGGGGGGGAGAGAAAGGATTGAAAATCTGGGCTGGATTCCGCCTGTTAGTTGGGAAGTGGGTTTTTCCCCCTCCTGTGCTCACAGATCTGACTTCTTGAACTAACTTGATGGGAGAATGGAAGGGAGAAGAGGGAGGGAGTAAAATCAGGGTCTGATGAACCAGTTATCAAAACCTCTGATGGAGTGTTGAAAAAAGAGAGTCTGAAAATGAAGCAAATATTCCTAAACAGAGGAAATGATTGAAAGTTTTTTGGGGGGAATAGGTCTTTTTTTTCAATTAAATACCAGTTCCTGGAAAGGAGAGGTAATTTTTAAAACAAACAGATCATAGAATGAGCCATCGGTAATTAAGAATCCGAAGAGGTAAAATATGTGTCATTATTTTTAGAACAGAGATTTGGTTTGGTCCTCCCTCCTACCCTCGAGAAATGTTTCAGCCAACGCTGGTTCATCTTTCACATTTCCTTCTTCCCTCCTCGCCTTTCGGAGCTTGGCTTTAGTATTTTTAATTAGCTGGTGTTTGGAAGATTAAAAAAAAACTGTAATGAATTGTTGATAGATTGGAAACTGCAGTCGGTTCGCTGGAAATGTATCAGGGAGAAAACAGAGGAGGGAGGCAGGGAGGGAGGGGGATGGGCGGGTTAGTAGCAACCAACCACCTAAAAGGAGCGATTTTGTTACAGTTCAAGCTTTTCACATCACGTGAGGATCAAGGGCTCAATTGGTTGTCGTGAGAACAAAAAATGGGTGACAACCGTATCAAGAAAATACTGATCTGGTCTTTAAAAGGATGGGGGGGGGAGAGAATCTATTTCCTCTCTTCATCCTCTCTTCCCCCCTCCCTACCTACTGGGGCTGGCGCAGCTACAAGTTATGCATCTGAAACATTGCTCCCGAGAAAAGAGGTGAACTGAGCACCCCGGGTTTACAAACCGTCTGTTGCAGAGAGGGGAGAGCGATCGGCCCCTTCCCCGAATTCGGTGCCATCAGGAATTCGCCATGAGGAGGATGGCTTCGTGGCGGGTTTTTAAATGCCCCTTTTCTTTCTCTCCAGCACAACGAAACATTCCGTGGCATTCAAATTATTTTCTTTATTGGATCATAGCAGTTCTGTATATATACAGAGGGGAACCGGAGCAGCTTTTTAAGGGTGGTAGTAAAATATTCACTGCACCCAAAACACACGGGCGTCCTCCTCCTGCCCCACTTTTAACAGCAGATTGTTTATTTGCTTGTGACAGAAGGCAATCTCTCCCTTCCAAAGGATCTTAAATTCGGTTTTTTTTAATCAAGCTCTTTGATTGTTTTAGGGCTGGGACAAGGCGATACGCAGACTGATCTTTAAGTCTCGGGTTTTGGGTTTTTTTTTTAATTTCCCCCACTTTTGTCAGTTAAACCCCAAAAGGTAATACGCTTTAGCGCGCTCCCTCCCCCCTGCTCTTCCCCTCAAGTGCACTTTCAGGATGATTTGTGTGAGAAATTGCAATGCTTTCACCCTCTCCTACGTCCCCTTTGGTGTATTTTAGTTTTAAACCCACCTACAGCAAGCTTTCTTTGCAATGCACACATTTCTTAACGCTCGCTCCCCTTTTCATATGAAAGAGAGACAGATAATAAGAGATAAGATAGCTCTAGATATCCCCTCTAAGTGCTATCGATACACCACGCAGTCGTACTTACTGTATCGAATCGAGTTGACCTTTTCCTTCTACAAGTGCAATGAGTGTGTTTTGTTGCATCCGATTTTTTTTTTATTTTTGGAAAAAAAATTAGTTTCCTCGACAGATTAAGGGGGGGGTTTTGAAGAAAAGAGCACCAGATTTCGTGAATCATTAAAATGCTTTTCTAAATTGAAATTTTAAAAAAAACCCTTCAAAATGTAGAGCTTTTCATTCTCTCACATGAGCTCGCTCTCTTACACACACTGCATAAATCAAGCTGCCTTTACTGCACTACTGAACAGCAGAAATCAGAACTGGAGAGAAGCGAGAGTGTGAAGCAAGCCTAGACTCCCGTACCTGAAAGGGACTTTTCTTTGTTCCCAATGCCCTTTCCCTTCTGTCCAATCAGAGGCCAGCTTTTATGAAACCGAGCCTTCTCATTGGATGGTGGCTCCTCTTAGCTGCCGGAGGGTGTGAGAAATGCGCGCACACCCACATACAGACACAGTCTTGTATTTTGCAATCTTCAGCCTATAGGAGTCCACCATTAGGCAGTCTCTTGCTACAGCAAGATACAAATATGTTTCCTATTTCAATTACGGCATTAGCCTATACGTTTTATTTAAATGAAAGGATCAGGTAAGGAGGAGGGTAGGACTGCACCATATATTCCGGAGACGGAATATGGGAGACTCCCTCGTTTATATTATTTCAGCCTGTAAGATTTGCGTCTGCATGCAAAGCCACAATTAATGGCTTCCTTGTGTCCCTTTTCCAAGAACCAATTGAAAAATCTTAACCGTTTCTCCGAGTGCTTTTTTTTTTTGCCCCCACTGAATATCTGTACCATTTGACTCTGTACGTAGGTCTTTTTTTTAATATTGATGTGTGTTTTCCAGAGCAAAAGGGAGGTGGTTGAGGGACAGACATTTTCCCAAAGGAAAACAGTCCCTTTTTCCTTCCCCCATCCCCCTTGCTTTGCAGGGGTATTCAGCCGACATGCTGCGCGATCGCCTTTTCTCACCCTTCTCCCTTCGTTTTTCCATACTTTATTTTCTGCTCATTTTTACAATATGACTTAAGTAGGGCATTTCGATTTTTATTATGGAGAGGAGTAACCCTTTTGTTTCCAGCCTGCTGATTTACTGCTGCAAGCAGTGAACTGGAATAGCAAGAAACCACTTACCAACCGCGTGAACACATGAGTGAGAATGCAATTATTTTCTGGTCGCCCTTCCCCCACTTAACCTCTTTCCAGTGAAGCACTTCATCAAGAATTATATTTTGTTGTAGATGTACAACCATGTATGTACTAAAGCTGTAGTATATTCTGTTGTCAGAAAATTGCAAAGTCTGCATTGGCGGAACCTAACTCAGCAGCCCTTCCCGCACTCTTTCTGTACAGAATGTGTTATTTTGTTCCAGATAGGCTATTTTACATATTTAAGCAAAACCTGACGTAATCAAAATGTCCAGTTATTGGAAGATAGTGCTTTCAGATATCATGCTTAATAAACCATTAAGCATATGTATGCATGATTGTTAATAGCAGCTATTGTTTAGATGGACACATAACATACGTTTTATAGCTTCTTTAAAACCTTTTGGTTTTGCTGTTACCTTTCATCAGGGAATCAAGAATGCATTTTAAAGAAATACTTGAACAGATAAAGAACAATTTTCTCCAAATGTCAAAAAGTATAAAATTTGAAGTATGGGCTTTCAAATTATAACAATTTGTAACCAATTGTGTGGTTTGATATTTTGATACCTAAAATCTATTTTGTACTCAGTTCAATATTTGGTGCTAAACTCTAGATGAATAAATATGATGAACCTCCTTAAAACAATACATTTGCCTGGCAGGATTGCATTTGATCAAACTAGGGTTGAGCCACTTTGTATGCTTACCACTGCTGTTGAGGTCAAAAAGGCTTACAAGTGTAGCCAATGTACACAATGCCCAGTTGTTCTTGCTCACATCTTACATATTTGCCCGTTGTCCTAAAATTCTTCAGCAAAAAGCTTCCATAATTGAGTTTCTTTTTTAATAAGTTAACAATGGTTGGAACAGTTCTGCACTGCCACTAAAATTTGGTACAATACTGAATGCAGCCAACAAATGTATGGAAGGAAGTGTTATTTGTTACAAACACACCAATCTTCTGATAGAATCACATATGTCACTAAGTTATTAGGTGATTTTGTTGGATTTGACTTAATTTATAACTCAGTCATGTAGTTTATATGTTTTAATTTTTTATATATTTATGGCACAGAATTGTTTGTGATCTCGGCCATTGTGGCTTATTCAACTAAACTTAACAAAATCATTAGTGGGATGTGTGATAGTCTATGTGTAGCACAGTCTAATGACAGTAATGCAAGGCTATACATTTGTGTAAAAATACACCACTGATTTGTTCAGTTACGCTCTTTGTAGCTATGATGATGTAGACCTGGGCTGTCAAACTCGTAGCCCGTGGACTGGATGCGTCATGTCCATGCCTGATTTAGCAAAGGGAAAAAAGTCGTGATAGATCACATGATGCTGCTGTTATGACCAGTGGTGGTATTCAGCCAGTTTGGACCGGATCGGGAAAACTGGTAGGAATAATTTTGAGTGGTTCGGCAAATCAGCAAATACCACCACCAATCAGCAAATACCCACCTGGCCTCGCCCTTGGCCTTTCCTGCCCTAAATTCCTGTGTTTTTTTAGTTCAGCTGTTTTGCATGGCAGAGCGTATTGCCATGCCTCAGCTGAGCTAAAAAATAAATCACCCAAGTCGCCGGTCACCCCGCCCTGCCCAGTCACTCCTTACCTCCTCGACATACTGTGTGGGTCCTCCAGTGGTGGGATCCTACCGGTACGCTGGTTACCCACTTCGTGGGCGCGCTGGACGAATGCCGATGAAACGCGCGCT
>JANHFQ010009515.1:5741-16971 GCA_032468035.1 Aparallactus werneri | reverse complement strand
CCTGTAAGCCGCCCTGAGTCCCAGGAGAAGGGCGGGGTATAAATATAATTAATAATAATAATAATAATAATAATAGCATTTTTGTCATTTATGATTCCTATGTCCCACTTAATTGCAATTTATGTATTGCACCTAATTTCAGACAGATATAACCTGGCCCCCCATATCCACAACAGCCATGCCTATTACCAACCATGAGGGGAAAATTCACTGAAGCTTTGGCTTAGACAAACAGCTAAATTCTGTTTTTCAGAAAGGAAATTGACAAACGAGTTTTCTATCTATCTTTCTTAGAGACCAGAGTTGAATTTTCTACATAGAATTCCCTTGACGTTTTGTGGCATATAATTTTGTTAAATAAATAAACAAATGTATACCTATGGGATTTTCACAGCCTATAACTTTCTGTGTGGATATCCAGGGGAAGGACACAAATGTGACTCACATTTGGCCTTTTGCTTTATGTAACCTTCGCTCTCATGCAAAGTATGTGAAATGTAGGTATAAACTGCTGATAAACCTATATAATCTTCTTAGAAGCTTAATGCTTGGGACAGAGATGGGAAGCTATTAGCAGGAGAAGCAGAAAGAAACAAAGCAACTGAAGTAATGAAGTCTCAGAAATAGAAGAAAAAATAGGAATATCACTTATGATCCGATGTCACCTTTGCTTTAACCCTAGTTAACTTTCATCTTTTAAAAAAAATTGCTTATCTATCTTGTTCAACTTTAATCTGTTTAATTGCTAAAAAACTTTTTGGCATGGTGAGTAACTCAAGTTTAAAAGCTGGGTTTGAAGGATTTTCAAAAGTGAAAAATATACTCTTGAGAGCATATAATTTCAATAAAGATAACACTAGATCTTATTTTGCCTTTTAATCTTTGGGAGAGTGATTAACATATTCAGTAATTTTTGTATTGGCATTTTCCTTTATGATTTTTTTGGGGAAAAATACATTAAAAGTGCTGAACATTTGCATTTTTTCGGTGGCCCTGGTTATGAAGAAATAAATTGCTTATATTGCTTATTGCTATTTAGTATTAAATAACATTTTTAAAAGTTTATAATTAATATTGGTGTGGGGTCTGATATGGGACATTGCCTGGAAGAAAACTGCCTTTTTATTTCACCACAACACTTATTGAGTGTTAATGTCTCGGCAGTTAAGCAGCTTAGAGGGCATCACTTTGGCTTTGCATAGGCATCAGTTGTCCTTATCTGAGCTTGGGACAGGCAGATAAAAACCACTTACCCAAGCAGTAACACAGGTCATCAAAGGAACATTTTGGGTGGGGGAGAGATACAGGAGGCTAGCTGGTTTAATGATAACATATCTCAAAGGTGCTTTTTCAAAAGGCAACTGGTCTGTTTTTCCCTAGCAGAAGAAGAAAAAGTTTCACTTCTCATCCAAGAAGCTTCATCATTTCTGATGTAGGAGATACTTCTTGGATGAGAAGTGAAACATTTTCTCCTTGCTCAAGGTAAAAAACAGACCAATTGCCTTTTGAAAAAGCTCCTTTGAGACAACTATGACCTGAATTTCTGAGAATCTCCATAGACATCTAGTAACAAGAGCTCTTGCATATGTAATCCACTTAACACCTATTGCCTACTCTTTTTGTACTGCCTGATTTTAACAATGAGATAGCCTTGGCAAAATTTGGATTCCCTCCTTTCTCCATCCAAAATATATCACAGTATATTTTCAGATAAAAGCAGAAGTATTAAATAATTTTTTTTTCAAAGTGGAATAAACAAAGCCAAGTTTAAGAACAATGCTGTATTGTTTCACTTTAATATGTCTGGGAGTGAAATTGGAGTTGTTGCTGTCTGCTCTTAGCTGTAGTCATATAAATAAGCTTCACCCCACCACTTCCTTCAGGCCTTCAACCATTCCCCAAAACTGCACTCAACAGGCAACTGAAGTTGCATTCCAGCTACCTAGCTGATTGAGCCACACCCAGGGGTTTTCAAGGGTGTTCAGAGGCAGCCTCACCTCACCTTTTGAGCTTACAAAAAACAAATGCTAAGACAGGAGAGAAGATAGCTGTGTGTATTAGGAAAGGTGAAAGCAAAAGACCAATAAATGAGGAAGTGGAAGTGACACCTGGAGATTGGTATCTACTACAAATAGGCAAGAGAAGTTTTACTCAACTGTCAAGATTACAAACTACGATGAGCAACATACCTTGGTGGAGGTCCTGCCTGGAATTCAGAGCTTTGCTTGGAGCTCAGACAACAACTAGAAAAGGAACAATCACGCTGAAGCAGCTACCTCATTGCAACCAGTATAAGAACATTTGTAAAAAAAAAAAAAAAGGCAAATATTGTATTCACTTTGAGAATTTTGTTGGAACCGAGTATTAACAGACTGAGTATAAACGGCTGACTATTGAAGTTATGTGCCAACATCACCTTGCAATGTCTTAAACAGTGAAGTTGACCAAGAGCAATAATGTGTGGTTGGGAAGGTGTGTTGCAATGAAAGATTTTGTACAGATTAGCTACACTGGTGTGTCTAGTCCTTGGAGAACAAAGAACCTTCAGAAACACTGAGGACTTTTTAAAAGTTGCAATAAAAATGTAAGCATGTATTTTTTAGCCATTAAGTTTTAAAAATAACATCTCCTTTCCCACTTAAAAAAAACCAATATAGCACAACTACAGTTGTATATTATCTCCTCCTATTTAGAAAGAGGTTTTCATGTTATCCCCATGGTTACAAAAACAAGTACTGTAGTTCTCCCAAGCCACCCCACATAATGGAGGATGGTTTCATTCTACCGCGATGTGTCTTATACCTCCCTACTTGCCCTGTTTTGCTAGTTCAGGTGTTTAACCCAAAATTATATTAAGGAGGCAAAAATCCATGATCAGAGTCTGAAAGCACTTGAGACTGTGTGCTAACGCAAGTTGCAGATAATCCATCTCCCAGTTTCTTTGGCTGATCAGGATGCTTGGCTGTGACTGGCTGAAGGTGAAGTTTTTGCTGGCTGCTTGCCCAGAGAACTGCTCTGCTTCAAATTCCAGCCACTCTCCAGGAGCTGCCTTGCCTTTAGCATAATGGCCAGCATTCAATACAGCAAGGAAGGGGTTTGGTCCACAAGGTCAGAGTGCCTTTCATTCCTGCAATAGTCCCCTCATGTAGTTCTTCCTGGGATCTGGACTGAGGGAAGATAGAGGTCAAAAGAGCAATTACATTTCACATGGGCTCCCCAGAAGATTTAGGTCACATCCCTGAAACGGGAAAACTGCAAAAAAATCTTCATTCCTCTTACCCCATCCCACCCCTGGCAATACTACAGAACTGATTATTATTAATACAGGTTAAAAGAAAAAGCACACAGGCAACTGCAAATCACAATGATATAGCTGTTTCTGTGAAAAGCTTGAAAACAGGAGAAACCATTTTGTTCTTGTTTGTGAAATAACTGCTCTCCAACCCCTTCCCTCTTCTTGGAAATATTTAGCACTGTCAGCGTATTATAAAGGAATGTAAATGAGATGCACAGAGATATTATCAGATCCACTGAGCAAAAGCTATTAATTATGTTAAAAATGTTAACCCTAGAAGACTATTGAAAAAGCGATTGTGCTAATTTTTAGACTGTAATCAGTCCCTACATTAGCATAACAGTATTTATTTAGCATTAAGACAACAATCTGGAGAATATAATTTACTCAGAAATGTTACTAATTTTAGTTGTTACACAGCTACCTTGATTTGACCTTACAAACTGCCAGACTTAATTGTTTTAATGATATTAAGTATACCACTGACCAGTCTAATATTGTGTACAGTAATTGAAATTGCTCTAGTCTAGCTGCATAACTGAGAACTGCAAAAAAGATTGCCCCATTCTCTGCATTGGCTTTATTTGTTTTGTTTTACTTTAAATAACTGTTTTAAAGAGAGGGGGAGGAAATATCCTGGCTAAGCAGTGGTGCATGCAACCATTGGCACTTATTTGCTCCAACTGGCTATGTTCTCATCTGATTGGCTTTGCATTCACCACAATGTGCTAGATTAAATTTCAGGCATAAATGTTCCATTTAAAGCATTTAATCAAACCTGTGATGGTTGTGCTTCATAGAGATTGTTAGAGATCATAAACACTAACACATGACATACACAGAAATGTCAGATGGTCATCATACTTTCAGTAACGTAATCAGTGGCAAAATAAAATAAAGAGGAGGGAAGGTGAAACTGGCACTATAAAAATACTCCATCCTATGGATAATAACAAACAGATTTGTACTGGTAAAAGGATGTAATAATTACATGCTACATTCCAAATCCCATAAACAATGCTTTTTTTGGACTAAGAGCTTTTGAGTAACATATCACTTAAAAGTAATGGGCTAACCCCAAATCAAAAAAGTATTGATTTGATTTTTACTTTATACAGTTTTATTGTATATTTGCAAATTAAAAACAATGGAAATTTATGGAAATATTCTAAAGAATATCCTTAATTGTTTGAGGGCATGTTATCTGGTCTTGGAATTATTTGTTTTATTCCACTTTTCTTTAAACACAATGTCTTTCATTTTGTGTTTTAGACGCTAGCTGTCTGGCTTAAAACTATTAACTTCTTTGTTTCTGACGATACAAAGCAAATATGGCTCTTTCCCATAGTTGGGTTGTTTCCCACAAAAGCTGTGAATATAAATGCCTTTTATTAAACAACTTGTAAACTTTAATTCTTCTTCTGAAATACAGTTATCGCTGAATGAATTTGTTGATGCCATCTTAAACTATCAGATTATCAGTCAGTCTCCTGGTCTACACCAGCCACCCGCAATAACAATTCTTGAATATATGATAGTGGAAATGATGGTAGTTAAATACCAATATATCAGTGGGCACATGTTTGGAGAAGGTTGCTCCAAGTATTTTCACCAGTACACATTTAATCTAAGCACAGATGCAATTTTGCAAACATGACAAATGCAATGCCCACAATACCAACTGCTTATTTAATGTATTTACAAATGCATACAATATATCTTCAATGTTGCTACTCCAGATAGATTAATGGATAATTTTAAAAAACACACACAAATGCACAAACTTTAAACATTTTTAAAACCAATAAAAGATCAAGCAATAAAACACTAGAAAAGCAAACACAGCAAAATCAATGGAGCAAAATAACCTAATTCAGTTTTAAATTCCAAACCCTCAGAAAAAGTTTTGCAGGGAAAGGCCAGAGAATAAAATTCTTGTTTACACATTCAAGGTACTCAACATAATGGCCTAGCTTTCCAAGTACATAGCAATCTGCTTGTCACGTTTCAAGCATTTTCAAGAGATCCAGACACGAAATCCTCCTTGATGCTTCTGTTTATTCTGAATAGAAGAAAACTTTTTGTTTTCCAACTTGCTGAAAAGTATAAATGCCCTATTCACCTATTGCTTCTGTCACTAAATAATAATCAGGTATGATTTTAAAACTGGCCAATATTTGTTCATAAAGCAAAGAGGGATAGATGACTGGTGGCTTTTGAGTAACATTTGGTTCTCAATCAAATTTGAAAAGCCTTCTCAGACTTCTCTGTGAGCCATTTTCTCTTCCTTCGCAATCTCTGCTTTGAACAAGAGAATAATAGAAAGAGGCAGCTGCAAGAAACACCAGCCAGAGGAAAAATGCGAGCCTAACTTACTTTGTCCTTGCTCATCACTTGCTTCATCCATGTCCACAATCCCATGCTGCTCCTGAATTCTACAGCATTAAAAAGTTAGGCGCTTGTTGCCTTCTTTCAGGCTGAAGTTTACTTAACCTATAAACTTGGAAGTTCCTCTTACTCAGGATGAAATGAGACCTCATAAGTCCACTGCCTTGTGTGATAGGTAGGTGAGTAGCCAGATAGGTGGATGGATGGGTGAGAAGTTTTGATGACCAAAGGGTAGACACATTGTCCTGAGACAGTATATGAGAAACTGAGTAATGTGGCTGAGGACTATCTGTTTGTAGTGGATATCCCTGATTGCCATTCTCAAAAATTCTAGATTTCACGTATTATGTTTGTACCACTTCTGCTTTGCTCTCCTGTAGAAAACATCACAATATTCTAATTAGGTTATCAGAGCATAGATAGGGCTATTATATATTTTGTCCAGGAGATGCCACAAATAGTTCACTTTCAGCTTGTGAAAGGGAGATACTATGTAGAACAAATTATGTTTGAACTGCCAGTGACAGAACTGGATTTAGCAATATTTCCACCAGAGGGCTAACCCAGTTGGATAGCACATTGTACCCAGGAATAGTTGACCACCAGCCACAGTGTAATAAACTTGTCTAGAATGCAGATGATCTTTAATGTACAGATGTCAAGATATAGTTTCAAGTACCCTCCCCATCAGCAATCAATTCGACAAAAATGTAACAGCATTATATAAAAAACAAACAAACATTTAATTCATTTTCCCTACAACAGAATTGATATACTGTATATAATCGAGTATAAATCAATCCAAATTGATATACCGTGTATAATTGAGTATAAGTCGAGGTACCTAATTTCATCCATGAAAACTGGAAAAAGTTAGTGACTCGTGTATAAGTTGAGACATCAATTTAGCCCTGAAAATGAGCTGTTTTAGTTACGGTTGGCCATTTTGAATATTTAAATTTTGTTAATTTTTGTTATTTTTTTTCTGGGTCCTTCCAGCAAACAGCAAACATCTGTGCTTCTGAAAACAGAACAAATAAAGATAGCTATAGACTGCATGTAGATGGGACCAAGCAAAAATTTTTTTACAAAAATTAACAAAATTTATTCAAAATGGCCAACCGTAACTAAAACAGATGATTGTCAGGGATAAATTGATGCCCACACAGTGCATTTGCATGCACTGCTTGGGCATCACCTTAGACCCCAAAAATCACCTGTTTTAGTTCTGGTCCGCCATTTTGAAATTTTATTTTTGAATTTATTTTTTGAATTATTTTTTTTCTGGGCTCTCCCACCCACCTGCAGTCTATAGCTACCTTTATTCACTATATTTGCAGCAGCAGAGCTCTTTTCTGTTTGCTGGGAGGGCCCAGCAAAAAAATAACAAAAATTAACAAAATTTAAATATTCAAAATGGCCACCCGTAACTAAAACAGCTGATTTTCAGAGCTAAATTGATGCCCGCACAGCGCATTTGGCACGTACTGCATGGGCATCACCTTAGGTCCCCCCAAAAATCAATTGACTCGAGTATAAGTCGAGAGTGATTTTTTTCAGCCCATTTTGGGGGCTGAAAAACTCGACTTATACTTGCGTATATACGGTCATCTGACTCAATGTCCTCCTAAATTGAAGGACTGACATATTGCAGTCTTCCTGCAATGCGGATGATGCTCTGCTGTTATCTGAGGCACCCATGGGTCTAAAGCACCATTGAGTGCTTTAACCATATATTGTGGTGCAGAAGCACTCAAAATTAAGTATGCAAACCTAAGGTATTAGTATTTGCTAAGTGCTCTAAAATCCATGCCTGGCAACTGAATAAGCACCCAAATGAACAAGTCAAAGTCTTCACGCATGTGGGGATAATGTTTCACGCTACCATAAATGCAAGACCCGTAGAGTGTACTTTGTCCAAAACAGCCCTTCACTGCATTATAGTATAATGCACTATACTTGAGATGCATTATTCAACCTTGCTACTCTAAAAATATTTTTCAGCTAAAGTGCGCGCACAAGTTTTGTTCAGAACCGGTTGGGCCTGTGTGGCTCTTTCACTCCTTTACCAAGGATGCAGTCTAAATTCCTAAGGAACTTATTTCAGATACCTAATGTGAACTTGTGCCATGAAGCTGGCTGGGCTGACCAAAAATAAAACTTGTATTTGGACATACATCCTCCCTTACTGGTCAAAGTTATTTCCCCCCTCTGAGAAGGGTAGGACATTGCATGAAAAACTGAAGTGCTATGGTTTCTCACTTGGTGCAATTCTAATGATGGATATGTTTATGCAGATAGATCAGCGCACCAAGTCTTTGGACACTCCATCAGTTCTTTCCACACAGATATGATGTTGAGCAAACATTCACCTTTTTTTCAAGGAAGTTAGATAACGATGCAAAATTGCCATTCCCCAATGCAGAAGAGGCCAACCCTGGCAGTATTTCTTACCCTCCGAACCGCTGTTTCCTGAGGGGAAATTATGGGGAATCTCATTTGAGCAGAGTATGCCCCTGTGGTAAAAATGATGCTGAAACATTAGTTTTGCTCCATTGCAAAGAAGCCATACTGCTTACATCCCATTTGGTCAGATTTCCAGTTCACCCTGATATGGTGGTGTGTTGTGGCCAGCTCATGCCAACATGTGAGAGCCAGTTGTTATGTTTTCAGGAATTTTATGTGCCAGTTCAGAGCAGAACTGAACCGCGAACACTTGACATGCTGTTCAGCTGTTTGGGGGGTGGGCAGTGTGGCAGTGGCAATGGAGCCAGCAGAGATGCTTATTATTTATTGAGCAGTATAACATTATCCAGATCCAGATTTCATAGTTGTTACTATATGATCAGTGTGGTTTTATTTCACTAAGACTAAATACATTCTGTCTCACAGTTTCTTGTTTTTTACCTGGCCAATTCTGTTTTGAATAGGTAAACAAAAATAACAAGTCTGGACTGTATGCATCTTTGAACCTAATGACCTACAAATATCTTGGGCTTACCAATCCCAGAATTGTCTTTAGCTGTGATGGCTGGAAATCAGCCCTGAAATAAATAACAGAATAACAGAGTTGTAAGGGACCTTGAACCCTATACCATTTCAGACCAATAGTTGTGCAATCTCTTCTTAAAAACTTCCAGTGTTGGAGCACCCACAACTTCTGGAGGCAGGGCATTCCACTGATTAATTGTCCTGTGAGGCAATTTCTCCTTACTTCTAGGTTGCTTCTGTCCTTGATTAGTTTCCATCCATTGCTTTTTGTTCTTACCTTCAGGTGCTTTGAAGAATAACTGGACTCCCTCTTCTTTGTGGCAACCCCTGAGATATTGGAACACTGCTATCATGTCACCCCTAATCCTTCTTTTCATCAAACTAAACATAGGCAATTCCAGCAACTGTTCTTCATATGTTTTAGCCTCCAGACCCTTAATCATCTTTATTGTTCTTCTCTGCACTCTTTATAGAATCTCACCATGTTTTTTATGTTGTGACGACCAAAACTGGATGCAATATTTCAAGTGAGACTTTACCAAGGCATTATAAAGTGATACTAAAACCTCATGTGATCTTGATTCTGGAAGCAGCTCTAGATATAAAATGCTCAGACACTTTTTGGAATGATTTGCATTATGTATTCTCACACAAATTAACACCACACTATAAATTCTAAGACTGAAACCTTCCACCTTTGAGGATCGTGAATCAAGCAAGCTTACCTAAGAGGGAACCACATTTATCATCAACGATGTAAAGCAGCCTTGAAATGATATCCTAAACTGTATCAAGCAGCACAATTTCTAGGAACTAAGTCAGAATACTTGCCCTTGAAATGGGATGCAAAATTTGTCATTCACTTGGCTGAGAATTTAATGTACACAAGCCAATCTACTGACAATGAGCTCATAAATAAAGCTGCAAAGACATTTCTGTATATAAATTGCTCCTCCAAAAACACTGTTTCCATAGTCCAAAATATATTTTCCAATGAGTATTTAATAGTAAATGAGAATTTAGATCTGAATAAAAATAAGCCAATCAAGTTGATAATCTTTCAAATTTTATACAAAGCATGAAGTGGTCTTGTTTCTCAAAGGACAAGAAAAATATGCAAGGAGGAAAAAAGGAAACGGGAGGGGGACCCTACAGCTTTAAATGCAAAACTAGGTGCAATGATATTGCTACATTTCACTGAATGTTTTAGAACAAGATTTAGAACAAGATTCTAAACAGATTAGCATATTGTTTATCCCTAGCACATTTTAAAATAGAAAATAAAACACCTTAACAAAATTCTCCTAGACGCTATCAAAGGTGGAGCAGTAAAAAGTCTCCAAATGTCTTTGTCAACTTTCTATAACTTCCTAATTGTTTTTCACTTCCATAAATACACAATGAAAAAGAACTAGGTTTTCGAGGGGGGGATTCAAAAATTGCAAGAAGGGGCTATCCTACAAATTAACTAAATAGTAATGTTGTACATGACAGACAGTGTCTACAAAGGTGGGGTCAAAAGATGGCAGGGGTCACATTGCAATAAAGCCCATCCCTTTGGTACATTAATAAGAAGGGCGAGTCTTCAGTCACAAAGCTGGGACAGCCATGTCATCTCTCGGATTCCCCCCACGGCACTTCCAATTATACAGTGCTTCAAAGGTGATTTGGGGGAAAAATGTTTTGGACCCTGCACAATTTGCAGAATCTCTGTTATGCATTAAAAGAGGCTAGTATTTTTCATGCCTCCCCTCCCAAATGGATAAATGAATTTAAAGTAGGGGGGTTTTTTTGAAACTGCAACACTATTTTTGCTTTGTTTTTTTAATGTTATTTTATTTAAAAGTATAAAAATTAACACAAACCAGTAAAAAGTAAAAGCAGAGAAGAAAAGAAGAAAAAGAAAGAAAGAAAAAGCATAGAAAGAAAGAATAAAAAGAAATAGCGGAAATTTCCCTTGCAGTAAATATAAATATCATTAGAAAGTTATCTCTTATTCTATTATTACAAAAGAAATTACCATTATCATTATCCATTTTTCCTCATCATCAAAACCATAAATCATAAGTATATATTTTTGCAAAAAAGTTCCTAAAGGGGTTTCCCATTATTAATAAGTGTGATTGTTGTCTTTCAACAATCAAGGAAGTAAGTACCTTGGGACAGTTTCCAAATGAAAGATTTTGGGTGGTCTGAAGCTTACAACTGTTCAGCATTACCACATAACCCTGGCAGTAGCTAGAAGAGAAAACCTAGCCCAGTATAACTTTGTTTCTTGGCCTTAACAAAGTGGGCTCATAAACATTGATTTGAAAGCATGTCAGAAAATACTCATCTCTATGAAAGCAACTTTTGCTGCAGAAATGAGTCCTTGGTCCAAGCCAGACATTTTTGTGACTCTCAGGACACCCCCAGATCATGATTTAGACAGAAAAAACACCTGATTTTAGATAGCATGTATTATCATTTTGGCTCAAAAGGGGGCGTGGAATGACTTTTGCAAGGAATAGAAAATCCTAAACTGCTCCAGAAGCTTTCCAAGGTCACCACTACGGT
>JANHFQ010009508.1:1014-12587 GCA_032468035.1 Aparallactus werneri | reverse complement strand
AAAAATAATTGGTATATTGTCTTAAGGTGAGCTTTACATAGAAAATTCTCAGGAAGTTCTGGATGTAAGGGCAATCTGGCTAAGGCGCTTAGAAAAAGCAAGTTGTTCTTTCCTTCACCTCCCCTTCAGTAACTTGCAAAATTGTGGAGAAAACATCACGTATCTCTGTTCTGTCCCTTCCTGCCAGCCAGTGTTAAAAGAAGCTAACACAGAATAGAGGAAAGAAGGGAGAAAGGAAGCTGGTAGCACTGTGAAAGATTTGTACTAGTGTAAAAGAAAGGAGAAAGCCAGGGAAGATGGTGACTGCTGAGGTGATTGTCTGAGCACAAAGAAGACAAGAAAGCCCATTTCAAGCAGCTTTGTTAAAGAGAAAATAGCCAGATTCATCAGTAAAATAAAGGATAGAAATGCAACAGCCTGATAGAACTAAATCAGCGATGGGCTGCTGGGGGTTTGCAGGGGTTCGTCCACCCCTGGCTGGCCCCTCCCACCACACCCCTCCCTTCCAAGGAGTCTCCATCTGGCCTGTTTTGGATGCCAGGAAAGTGCAGGACCTGCCCAGAGACTTGGGGACAGCGAAAAAAAAAACCTACCAGAAGGACCAGAAGTTGAGAAATGGGCCTATTTCTAGGCCGCTGGAGCCTGGGGGAGGCTGTTTTCGCCGTTCCAGAGGCTCAAGGAAAGCCTTTGGAGCCCAGGAAAGGTGAACCCCCCATACACCATGGTGCAGGAGGCTGACTAGGCCATGCCCACCATGGCCACACCCACCCAGCAAACGGGCAGAAAGCCCCTTGCTAATATTTTTGAAGCCCACCCCTGAGCTAAATAGAGCTAAAGTTGCAACCAAGTGAATCTTTCAACAAACAGAGGCAAAACAAATCTGCAGGAGAGAAGAAAATGATTGCCACACACTGGTAGAAGAAAAGACTAAAGGGATTTGGATGCTATCAAATAAGACGGAAGATGAATGTACTCAGCAGCATTTAAAGATTTTTCATATTTTGCAAAACCAGTGACATAGCTTGCTTCCTAGGAAGTTTTACATTTTTCCAGACTGCAAGCTGAAAAAGGGAAAGGAAAACAGGAGATTTAGAACACAAAACAAAAAGAAAAAAAAACATTATTCACTTTGTGAATAAATGATTAGGGTATAAGAAATAAATATGGAGATTAGGCAATTGTGACAGCATGGAACAGGAATAGAGGGGGGAGATTTTTTGGTAAGAATAAAACTTTACTTTTGTTATTTTCAGCAAGAAAGGCACCCCACACGGGTAAAAGAATCCTGCTCAGAAGTAACTTGTGCCTGACTCAGTATGATTTCTGTGCATGTGAAATAAAAATATAGATTTGCTGCATATGTAATGGTGTTCTATGTCTGGCAATTGATGCACAATGAGTTTTTATTCTTTGGCTTCAAGAAAAATATTTTTTCAGTGATAGAAATCTTCCTTTTTCTTTCTTCTCTGATGAAGAGATGGCCACTCACTGGATGACAAAAGATGTCATCTAAAACAGTATTTCTCAACCTTGGCAGCTTTAAGTTGTGTGGACTTCACTTCCAGAATTCTAGGATTTGAGGTCTACATATCTTAAAACTGACAAGGTTCAGAAACGCTGTTCTACACAATATGTAACATTTCTTACAATACAGTAAGTGACTTTTACTGAACTCAAAAGATACACATATTGAAAATTTTGGATCATAATGGGACAGATAAATAGTTTTTATCAAAACAAAATCAAGATGTAAATAGATGAAGATTTTTTTTAAAGTTGCTGGATATTTTTTTTTAAAAATGTGAAAACTAGTTGAACATGTAACTATATGAATGTGGATTTTTATGCATGTTTAATTTATCATAAAAATAGTTTGATGGAATATAGCAAGGCACATTGCTAGATATATTGAATGCCATAGGCGTGAATAACAGATACACATAACATTATGAATTTATCTTGTAGATAAACAGCAGCTGTTAAACTAGAAAGAAAAACAAAACAAATTCAAACGTTTGATAGAATGCAACGAAGTTAATTATTATCCTTCCTGCTTAACACATTTTCTGAAACTATATTCAAAAAACATGTTAAAAAACATCAAGTATGTATAACAATGATAAACAACATACATCATTTCCTCAATCTACTAGCAAGTAGTGAATTAAGTTTACAAAGAACACTCAGTCATGTATATCAGTAAACGACTCTTTTTTTTCCTACTGGAGATACTGAGTCTTTTGGTTTACTTAATAACTTTTGGAGCAGTTTAGTTGGCTTATTTATTCATTCATTTATTTATTTATTTATTTATTTATTTATTTATTTATTTATTTATTTATTTATTTATTTATTTATTTATTTATTTATTTCAATTTATAGGCCACCGACTCCTGGAGGATTCCGGGCGGCTTACAACAATTGAGCATCAGACAGTAATATAAAATAGCAATACATATACAACATTAAAATCTAAAAATATAAAAAATATAAAACAGCCTTGTATAACCAGATCTTAACATTCCCTCCAGGGGGATTATGGCCCCAAGTCTGCTGGCAGAGTTAGGTTTTTAGTGGCTCGATAAAATGCCAGCAGGCTGGGGATGGTCCAAATCCCCGGAGGCAGTTGATTCCAGAGGGCTGGTGCAGCCACTGAGAAGGCTCTCCCACGTGGTCCTGCCAGCCAATACTGTTTAGCTGACGGAACATGTAGGAGGCCAACTCGGTGGAATCTAGCAGGATGCTGGGAGGCAAATGGTCGTAGGAGGTGGTCCTGAAGGTAACCCAGTCCTAAGCCATGTAGGGTTTTAAAGGTCATAACCAGCACCTTGAATTGCACCTGGAAGCCTACTGGGAGCCAGTGCAGCTTGCACAGGAGAGGTGTTACATGAGTGTATGGAGGCACACCCATAATTGCCCATGCGGCTGCGTTTTGTACCAGTTGAAGCTTCCGAATGTTTTTCAGGGACAGTCCCACAAAGAGCGCATTGCAGTAATCCATCCTAGAAATGATGAGGGCATGCGTGACTGTGAGAAGAGCTTCCAGGTTCAGGAAAGGGCACAACTGGTGCACTAGGTGAACCTGTGCAAAGGTCTCCCTGGCCACTGCTGCCAAGTGCTGTTCCAATTGCAGCTGTGGATCCAGGAGGACACCCAAGTTGTGCATCCACTCTGAGGGGGCCAATTTTCTCCCACTCAGGGTCAGTGATGGATAATCCATTGGACCTCAAGGAGGCAAAACCCAGAGCCACTCTTCTTGTCAGGTTGAACCTGAGCCCATCCAGATCCTTACTGCCTCCAGGCACTGGGACATCACCACAGTGGCATCACTGGCACGGTGCATGGCAGAGATGAACAGTTGGGTATCTTCAGCATACTGACGATACCGCACACTGTATCATCAGATGATCTGGCTTCATGTAGGTGTTAAATAGCTTCATGTAGGTGTTAAATAGGCTTCATGTAGGTGTTAAATAGGAGATGTGAGAGGACTGAGCCCTGAGGCACCCCACATAGTAGGAGACTCGGGTTCGACCTCTGCCATCCTACCAACACTGACTGAAAGCAACCTGAGAGGTAGGAGGTGAACCACTGTAAAAAGATGCCCCCCACTCCCAACCCCCAGAGACTCTCCAGAAGGATACCATGGTTGATGGTATTGAAGGCTGCTGAGAGGTCAAAAAGGACCAGGATGGAGGAATGATCCCCATCCTGGGCTTGCCAGAGATCATCCACCAGCGTGACCAATGCTGTCTCGGTGCTGTATGCAGGCCTGAATCCAAACTGAAAAGGATCCAGGTAATTCGCTTCTTCCATGGTCTGCAGGAGTTGGAGCGCCACTACCTTCTCAACAACCTTCCCTAAAAAGGGGAGGTTGGAGACAGGATGGAAATTCTTCAGATGAGCTGGATCCAGGGAAGGCTTCTTAGGAGGGGCCTCACCACAGCTCCTTCAAGGACTGTGGGAAGAACCCCTCCCTCAAGGAATCATTGATCACAGCCTGAAACCAGCCTCGTATTACCTCCTGACTCGCCAAAACCAGCCAGGATGGACACGGGTCTGATAAACAGGTAAAGGAGTTCGTCGCACCCCATGGTCCTGTCCACATCCTCAGGACTCACAGGCTCAAACTCTTCCCAGATAACATGACTAAGACTAGCCCCAGCCATCTCAGCAGATCCTGCCCAGTCGGAGTCCAGGTCTGTCTGAATCTGAGCGACTTTATCCGACAGATGGTTTGTGTGCTATGGTGATGCCATGTGGTTGTAAAAATCTATTGGCTGTTTCTGAGATGATATATGGCAGTGTCATCACTTTTCATAACTTGGTCTGTTGTGCTGTAGTCAGGTACTTTTAGATAAAGTTGCCTGGGTATCTATTTTGTTGGAAGATGTATAGACAATCTGTTTCCTGTCCTGAGGGTTCCTACAGTGTGTTTGTGCTCTTCTAAATAATCTTCTTACTTAGGTTCTCTTTTGGGAAGATGGGTTGTTATTTTAATAGTGAAACATTTGGTTAGTATGGTTGTTCTTATAATAGACTTGTATTTCTAATTTGCTACAATGCCTCTGTAGATGAGGATATCCAGGAAGCACAGTGTGTTGTTTCTTCTTCCCCTGTGAATTTTATTCCCTCAAAGATATTGTTGATTGTTTCATGTATCTTCTCTAGCTTTTCCCTTTTTATTATAACAAACTACAGAACTATACTAGTTGCAGGTGATGGAATGCTATAATATCTGGACGTTGAATTACAATCTCCCCTATAGGCAGTGGTGGGATTCAACCTATTCCGACAGGTTCCGTAGAACCGATAGCGATAATTTTGAGAACCGGAAAATACCACCTCTGATTGGTTGACCCCAGCAAATACCACCTCTGAATGGCCGAACATATAGCCACGCCCACCAAGTCACGCCCACAGTACCGGCAGGGGAAAATTTTGAATCCCACCACTGGGGTTACTGTGTTATACTATCACCAATAAATTCATACCAGGTAAAATTTTTCAGTGTTTGTTGGCTGGAAACTAGATTTTCAGAATGAATCAATTTTTAACATAAATTATAAGTTAAGTATTCTAAGTGAAACTAAAGTAGAAATTTGGGTTATATAACTTGGCTAACTCCTTTAGCTTATCAGATTTCATACAAGGCCTTCAGAATTATTAACTGATTATGGTATATACCCCCTCCCTGCACTTTCCCTGCAAGCATTGGTTGGACAGTCAGCCCATGGTAGTTGAAGGGTGTGCATGAGACACTCCATGCATGTATTAAAATGATCTCTGGTCATTGTTACTATCTTTCTGGACTGAGCTGCAAGTTAGATAGCAGAAATGCTTAACTTCTTCTGACACAGAGCTTGATCGGTTATTTTAGAGGGAGAGGAATTGCACAGAAAAGATTTGGAAAAAACCAGACCAACATTCTTTATCACACATGTAGTCAAGCTATATTTCTAAAAGCAAATGCACTCTTCCTCTACCAGCATTGGGTAGGTGGGTCCAGAGCACTCCCAGATGTTATTAATGAATTGTAATTTACAATGCAACAAATGAAATCATCTGTGTTCAAAGGAATGTAATATCTTTTCCCAATGCAATGTGAGCTGGGGACTGTGATCCACAAAAGGTTAATGAGATTATAAATGTGATTAATTTTTTAAAATATTGTGAATGTCTTTGTTGTTTACACTAAGCTGATTAAATCAACCTTTATTATGGTAAAAGACCAAAAACGGTGTGATAGAAGGAATTTAAAAACATTAAAAAATAAAATTATATAAGAAATGAAAAAATATCAAAACCAATCCAGCTTACTCTTTTGTAAGTATGCTTTCTTGTTCCAATCAATCCTGGACTTTCCTTGATATGTAAATAAAGTTTGTTGGTTGTGTTGGTCAGGCTAATTGGCAAGATGATCTCTTTTCCCTTTTATATATATATAGAGGGACAATGATTTTGTGTCGTGGGATGCTCAGCCGTAGTTGACAATACAGGTAAAGAGAGAGGCGGGTAGAAGTCCAAGTTGTTTTTTTTATACTGTCCAATTACCAGGGACTCAGGGTGGCGTACATATCCAAAACATATAAATAGAATAAAACCCCCATACAATGACAATTAAAATAAGTATAAAAACCCCTGAGTGGAGTGCTCATCCCCCACCAGCCCGCTGAAAGAGCCACGTTTTTACGGATCGACGGAAGGTGAGGAGGTCCAGGATGATCCAAATCCCTGGGGGCAGCTCGTTCCAGAGGGCAGGGGCCGCAACAGAGAAGGCTCTTGTCTTAGGCGCCACCAGCCGACACTGGCTCACTGGAGGCACACAGAGAAGGCTAACTCTGTGGCCCCTGGTTGCAGCAGGCAAATGGTTGCAGGAGACGCTCCCCTGCAACCATTTTTAATGATCTGTGCTGAGATTAGGTCTTCTCCTAGGCTTTTCCTGATCTTAGTTGGGCAAAAGGTTTGATTTCTGTCACTGCTACCCATATTGGCAGAGTTTCTATATTTAGATTAGGGCTTCTACTTCTATGAGAAGTGTCTGTATAGTATAGAGTTCCTTGAAGTATGCTACCCAGATCCCCAAGGTAACGTGGTAGTCTGCCATGGCTGATCCTTTTCTTTGGGAACTATTAAGCTAATTTTTCATCCTGCAGCAAAAAATTGATCTGCACTAATTTTTAGGGCTCCTTTTTAAAGTTGAATTGCAGACTGCAAAATATTCCACTGGTTGAATTCTGCCTGTGAATCTTACATATAAAAAGTAGCCAGCTGGAACCCTGGCTTCTTTCCTCTGACAATTTACTAATCCTTGGGATACCTATTGCTCTGCTTTAACTGAATTAACAGAGATAACTGCACAAAAATGAAGTGTTTTATGGCTGAATGTAGGAGTAGTAATTTCATGTTGTGCTAAGTTTAACATGTTTGATAGTTGTTCGTTTTCCAGTTGAGACAGTGTTTGAACATCATTTTCTTTTGCAGTTCTTGGAAGAAGATGTGGCCAAGCAGATCTTATAGAAAGAATGAGTATAGTGATTTTTCCCCACATCTGTCAGATTCCTTGACCAAGAGTGAAAATGGTCTTTTCTGTAATGTTCCTTATGTACACATGGGTTTTCACATCATTACTTATGGGCCTCGAAAGTAAGGACTAAAATTTCTCATAATTGCTCTTTCTTTTAAATTCTCTGTTTATCTCAATGAACGCAAATATAAATATACATGTACTGCATGTGTGTGTATATAAAAAAATCTAATGTGGCTAGTGAATAGAGTTTTTGCTTGACCTTCTTGTTGATCAGAGATAATTCTATTCAGTTTGGTCAATGCTCTGTTTTTAATGTTTCAATTTGATTGAGAAGGGCGGCATAGAAGTCCAATTAATAATAATAAAAAATAATAATTTAAAGTAGACATAAGCTTCTAGGAAAAGGTAAGGTTGCTTTAAAGAATTTTAAAGAAATACATGAAACGTATGTCAGTTCTAATAGAAAAGCTGTGATGAAGTAACAAGCACACGATAATCTAAAGATATCCTAGTGTGGGGAATGCATTATGGATGATGGTGCAGTTGAATAACAATTAATGACCCTTATAAACATTTTTATTTATTTAATTTTTACTCCACTATTATTATTTTTCTAAATAATTCAAGGTGACAAACATAAGCCAGGCCTGCTTCTAATTTTTTTCTGACCCGACACAAAAACCTTTGCCCAAAGATGGCTCACAGGCCTGCTAGCCTCAGAACTCCTTAGTCTCCCAGAACAAATCTGTGGAACTGAACATCCCATTCTTCTTTATTTTTAACCACTATTTTCTTCACAGAGGTTCAGTTTTTCTTTTCCTTTTTTTTCTTTTCAGCACCATCTCTACCATGTGTTTTCCCATTTCTTTATGAGGGAAAGTATTATTCTTCGTGTACCACAGATGGTTCCAGCAAGGATACAGCCTGGTGTGCATTAACTGATAACTATGATGAAAAACGCCTGTGGAAACAATGTGCTGTTACTGGTAAGAGGTACAACTGGTACCCCTATACTACATCCAGCAGTTTTGGGATTAATGTAAGCTTCACAAACGGGTTTTTTCATAAGTGTTGGGACCGCAGATGCATTCCCCTTTCATATGTCTCATAGGTATGCTGGCTAAGAAATGTGAAATTGTTTACTACACCACTGACTGCACAAATTCCCATTCTCGGAGCTATATTAGAAAGTTCTTGAATTAATTTTGACAATCTGACCTGTTGCAATTAGTACAAGGTAGGGCTGGGCCACAAAAAAAATGGAGCAGAAACTTCTTTTTCACCTGCAACATACAGACATAGAGTGTATTGGAAAACAACCTTAGTATTAGAAAATCTCAGCATTAGAAAACAACCTTCTCTGGAATCCAAGTTTCCATTATTCCAACTTCCATCTGTCCCAAGTAGCACAGCCAATGTCATGGGACTGTGGGGATAGGAGTCTAAAATATCTGGAGAACCTCAATTGCTCATGCCTGTCTTAGATAAAGACAGCAATATCTGTATTTATATTTATACCTTGCTCTAATATCTATTTACATATTGCTCTTCTCTTTGCCTAGAGTATGGAGGCAATTCAGGAGGAAAACCCTGTGTCTTTCCCTTTCTTTATATGAGTCATGTTTACTACACCTGTGCAGGCAAATCTGACCGTAAAGGGCCATTCTGGTGCTCTACAACTGGGAACTATGATAAGGATAAGAAATGGAGCTACTGTGCTGATACCAGTAAGTGAAATTGAGGACTATTAGATTAGAAGTCATGGTTTATAGTAAATTAAAAGCTTTTATATGGAATATCCCTTTTTGGTTTGTTCTGAGCATCAACAACTATTAGAAACTTGCATATAAAATAGAACAGAAAATTGCATATAAAATAGAACAGAAGAGATCAAAAGTACAACTATTTCCATATATAATAAAGCAAATCAAAGGTAAAATAGATTTAATGATTTTGGGAAATAGACTTTTATTATCCGTTATTCAGTAGATAGTTGTGCAGTGTAAAATGGAAGGATATATAGTAATTAAGGTCCTGGTTCAGCCAAAAATATTTTCCCCACTAATCTCAAATTTTCCTTAGTAGAATAATGGTATTGAACCATGGTATCAAACCTATGCGTGCCCAAAGTGTAATGCAGAGCCATGAGGCATTGCAGAGCTCAGCTCCACTCTGCATGCATGCGCTCCACCCCCACTGTGCATGTGCACGTAATATGGCCCAAAAAACAGCTGATTGGCGCTGCTGCACCAAACAGCTGAGCTTCAAAATTTAGCTACCAGTGCATATATGTGTGGGTTTTGTGCGTGCACGCCTGGGTGTGTGTGTGCAGGGGCACGTGGCCATGTGCATGGCTGCGTGTGCACACACATTTGGCACACAAGCCCCAAAAGGTTCGACACCACTGGTATAGGATATAACCTTGCAAGCTATTACCCATAGTACTGACAGACTTTCTGGACTTATGGAGTAGATACGCTGAGGGTTACACTTAAAAAAAAAATTCACTGTATTACTTGATTGACTTTAATAGTATGGCAAAGAACATTCTCCTTTTATCTCCTTTTTCAGGAATAGATGCAAATTATCCTACTAGTCCATGCGTCTTTCCTTTTATCTTTGAAAATAATCTTTATTCAACTTGTACAATAGACGGAAGATCTGATGGAAGGCTTTGGTGTTCTATTTCAAGTAATTTTGATATTTTTCCTGTGTGGGCATATTGCGAGCCTTCAGGTAAGCGAAACAGATAATGGAAATAACCAGACAAAGGACAGATGTAATTTGAATCCAACTTTTGTGAAAAAAGGACAAGCTTTGGGAAGAAGACTAGTTTAATAGTCAAGAAACAATCCATTTCTTGGCTGTGGGAGTTGTAGTAAAAAAATCCATTGATTACTATATCATCTCCCTATTATTAAATCTCCCTTCTTCATGTGCTTTGGTTCCAGTGATTACTTATTTTTATGGCTATTTTTCTGTGTATGGTAGGAGAAAATTTGAGGGGTCCAACTTTGGACCTACGTTTTATATATTATTCAAATAACAATACTGCAATTCAGTAGAAAGCAAATAAAGTGCTTGGAATTCAAGTACATTAATAATATGCTAACAACTGAAAAAGCTAACCACTAGATTGCAAGAGTAAGCACTAGGAATTGAAGATATTAAAGTAGTGACTAAATAACAATTACAGAATTTTAGGCTTTTGGTTTTCTTTTCATAGGAAAATGGCAAAATTAACTTTATCAACTAGAGTGATATCATTATGGTCTATCTTATAATTAATGAGTATTTGTAATTATCATATTTTTTAACATTTGTATTATATGTTTTTTATTCTGTTCGCTGCCCTGAGTCCTTCGGGAGAAGGGCGGCTTAAAAGTCCAATAAATGAAATAAAGGAAATGTGGCAATTAAATAAAGATAAAATCTGAATACATCTATAAAGAAGGTTTCCAATCCCCCTTTCTCTTTCCTGGCCTTGGTACTGAACCTGTCAATAAACAAATCTGCACTTCCATGTTATTATATGTTCATTTCTTGTTCAAAAATATCCCTTTGGAAAATGCTGCTTCAGTGTTGTATTCTTCACTTCCATGCTAGAGTATGAAGGACTGTGGTTTCTAATCCTTTATTACTTGCTATTTTGCCCCTAATGTATATTATGTACATATTTGAACATTTGATCATTTTCCTTTATACCTGAAAAGAATATTTCTGTCTACAGAATGAAGTTAATTCATTCTTGTCACATCAACCATTTCCTTATATTGTTTCAGTCAATGCTTCTTTCTCTTCGCTGGGTTTCCTCTCTAGATCCTGCCCCTTGCAGTTTTCCCTTCATATACAGGAACAAATCCCATTATTCCTGCACCACAGAGGGGGATTTATACAATCAGCTATGGTGTGCCACAACCCCAAACTATGATAATGACAGCAAGTGGAAATCATGCTCCTTTCAAGGTAAGAGAGTGAGAAGCAATTGCCTGGAGCACTTGTGGGTGATCTCAAATCCTCTCTTGGTGTTAGAGGAATTATTGAAGAGCCAGTTTAATCACAGTAAAGTCATCAGTTGCAATAATCAGTTGTAGTCATCAGCTCCACTTTTTGCAAAGACATTTCAGTATGCCATTCTTCTCCAGAAACTCTGTTTTTTGCAAAGTGTGCACTGGATGCTCTCCTGGACATTGGGATGAGATGTCAGATGGGCTGTTTCATGTGTTTCTTGGGGTTGTTGGATTACAAGCCTCAAGCACTTTTTATATTTACTGTATATTATTTTTTGCTGTTCATTTCTTGTTTGTTGTGGTTTTTAAAAATCAATTAGCTTAGCCACCTGAAAACATAAATATGAGTTGGATGGACATATTAATTGACATATTAAAATGATTTTTCCTTTAACCCCTTTCACAAACTTGCAAGAAGGGAGGACTTTTCTCTTTTGGTGAGGTCATGGCATCATATATTTATTTATTTACTTAAATTTATAAGCCGCCCAATCCGGAGACTCCGGGCGGCGTACAATAAAAAACAATAAATA
>JANHFQ010009497.1:201413-214292 GCA_032468035.1 Aparallactus werneri | reverse complement strand
TTTATCTCTTTCTTTCATAGATTTACTAGCTTAGATCAAGGAAATGCCATAGATGTTCCTGGGTCTTAACAAGAGCTTCAATCTCATTATGTTCTCCTTAGTGAAATAATAAATTATAGGCCAGAGAATAATATTATTAGATGGACTCCATTTCAGCTTGGAGAGAAGTTTCAAGTGAAATGATACAGGACTCTGATTATCAGATAAAATAACATTTGCAGATCACACAAAACTGGGTGGCTTCAGTGAAACAGACAGGATTTTAAAATAAAGTGAGGTTGAATGGAGGGCTAAAATGAGTAGGATGGGCATTTACAGGGAGAAATGTAAAGTTACGCACCCAAAGAAGCAAATATATAAGGCAGGAGTATAAGAGAAGAGATATTTGGCTTGCAGAAGTACATAAATAAAGGGAATCTGGGTGACCTTGGTGATTACAAAATAAACACGAGCCAGCAGTGAAAATGCAAACACTATTCTTAATAGAAACCACATCTTGGAAAATAATTGTTCTACTCTTTTGTGTCCCAGTCAGACCACATTTGGAATACTGTGTCCATTTTGTAAATCACATTTTTTTTTTTAAAAATACAATGACAAGCTAAAGAAAGTCCCAGAAGAGTATTAACAAGATGGTGAAAAGTCTGGAGTCCAGAAGCTAAGACTTAGGAGGATTAGTTGAATAATGTTTATATGATATGAGTATGTTTAGGCTATAGAAAAGATGACTGAGCGGAGATACAATATTGTTCATCAAATATCTGATGGGCTGTCACACAGAAGAGAGAGTGAAATTACCAGAGGGCAAGACCAGAACCAATGATTTAAACTACAAGTAAACAGACTGAAGCTAGACCTCAAGAGCAACTTCCTGCTTCTATGAGCTGCCAGCCAGAGGAGCAAGCTGTCACATGAAGTGATTAGTTCTTTGCTGGAGAGCTTCAAAAGCAGGATGGATGGCCATCTATCAGAAGCATTCTAGTGAAAACTGCATTAAGCAGAAAGCTTGACTAGATGGTCTCTAAAGATCAATTTTAAGGTTCTATGATTCATATTCTTGCTACAGGGACTGCTTGGATTTGCTCTATGAGGGAGCTAGGAATCTTTTTCAGAAAATTGCCAGTAGTGACAAACAGGTATTGTTCATTTTTCTTCCTTCTTTTCTTTACCTCTTTTACTAGAGACCTTTTATTTTTAATGAACTTCAATTTACTTTATTTTCAACTCTTAAATATTTATTAGGCTCATTCTTTATGGTTCCTAACATGCAATTACAACCTTTTCCTCTTATTTAAATTAACCAAAGCATGTAGATTGGGATGCTTGTTCTTCAGGAAGAAGTGGCAACCTAGAGCATATTTATTTATTTATTTATTTATTTATTTATTGATTGATTGATTGATTTATTGTTTAAATTTATACCCCGCCCCTTTCCAGGGACTCGGAGAGGCTTACAAGTGGTATAAATATAGTATGTACATTGAAAACAGTAATAAGCCATATAAAACTGAAGATATACTAAAATACTTTTAGATCCCCATCCCACCCAGTTAGTCCAGGATGGCTAGTTGAAATAGATGTGTCTTCAGTTCCTTGCAGAAGGAACGGAGGTCAGATGTTGTGCAAAGGGCCGGTGGCAACTGATTCCACCAAACAGGCGCCCCCACAGAGAAGGCCCTCCCCCTGGGTCCAGCATGATGGCATTCTGTGACCGTCGGTTCCTTGAGGAGGCCCTCCCTGTGGGAGCGAACCGGGCAATGGGAAGCTGGAGCCAGATGCTCCCTCAGATATATTTGCATGCATGAACAGAATTTCTTAAGAATTATGTTGATAGAATTAAAAATAGATCTGGAATGTGAATACAAGTAGACCTCTACTTATAACCAATCTTTTAGTGACTGTTTGAAGTTATAATGGCACTGAAAAAAGGTGACTTATGATCATTTCTCACACTTATGACCATTGCAGTGTCTCATGGTCACATGATCAAAATTCAGACACTTGGAAACTGGTATGTCAGGCACAAAAATCCAGGAAGAGTTCAAGTACTAAAAATTTATTTATGCTACCTATGCATAATCTACTAAGGGTCAAGGCAAATTGGCACTAGATATGGGTCAATGGAATTCATAGGGGAAGAACTTAGGTCTCGTATGGGAATGTAACAACTCCAAACTGACAACTCCAAACTGCCTTTGACTCTGCCCTTGGACTTGATCATCTACTACATGGCAAGGCTGCAGTATCCCAGGGTCATGTGATCACTTTCTGCAAGCTTCTGACAAGAAAAGACAATCGAGAAGCCAGATTCACTTAACAGCCATCTTACTAACATAACAACTGCAGTGATTCACTTAACAACCATGGCAAGAAAGGTCTTAAAATGGGGCAAAACTCACTTAACTGTCTTGCTTATCAATGGGTATTTTAGGCTCACTTGTAGTCATAAGTTGAGGACTACCTGTACAGCAATCTTTAAAGGATTCTTTGAGACTTACAGCTCAATGTATTGATTCTTCAGTAAAAAAAAAAAAATTATTGGTGCTTGGCTATAGTAAATCTGGCTATATATTTAATTTCTTTGATTGCATCGTTTTATATGAACTGGCAAAATTGGCCAGTAAAGTTATGCTAGCATTAATGATTTATGACTATAAATCATATATTTAGATATGATATTATTATATTATTATTATAGAATAAATTATAATTATCCCAAATTCCTGAAAGAAAAACAATAAACTTAATGGTATTGCCAGAAGAGACAGTAATATGTAAATTAGACTAGGACTTCTGGTGGAACTTCCAGTGAAGCTGGACACAGGGACTGCGATTGTAGCCGCCCCCGAACCAGACTTACCCGTTGGAGGGCTCCAATTGGAGCCAAAGCAGCCTTGGAGGGGCAGCGGTGCGAAGGGGACCTTCCCGGGAAGGCAGAGAAGAGCCCCAACTTCTCTCCAAACCCAGGATAGCCCCAGCCGAAGACGGGCTAAGCGGTGGCCAGAAACGGCTGTCCCAAAGCCAGGATCCATCGGGGTTAAAGGAAGTGCAGAAGGAGAACATTGAAGAATAATGAATAATACGGTATTATGTGGATTCTTGCTCACCTCTCCTCTGGCAGCAGATATAATAAAGATTATCCCTGATTAAAAATAATATGTAAATTAGACTAAACTAATCTAAAAAGACAATATAATACAATAAACATTGTCCATGGGGTCGCGATGGGTCGAACGCGACTTCACAACTAACAACAACAACAATACAATATTAAAGAACTGTGAATAAAGTATTTTTAAGCCAATTGCCAATTGTTGACACTTTGGCAAATACTGTAAATCTAAAGATATTATGTAATAAAAAGATCTAAGTTGACTCATCAAGTTCAAAGCTGAAGTCCTGTACATTTTTAAAAATTCAGTTACAGCTGTTGATTTTCCTATATAATAAGCTGATTTTTTAAAAATTTGTCAGGTATCATGAACATAACAAGAAATTATTATATTTTTCTGATCTGAAATCAGGTTGCAACATGTGGCCAATTATTCCACAGAATATATTTAGCAGAAATAGATCTCCTATAAATAAATAAATCTCTGATTCTATAACCTCTTCTATAATCCTATTCCTTGAACTCACATTTATCCAAACCTAGTGATCAAGTAATTGAGGAAAATAAGAATCATGGTCCAAAACCTTTAACCATTTTTATTTTGTTTGTACAATAATGCCCAAAAAGTTTTTTTAATTTTTTTTTAAAAAAAACCAACCATCTAACCATGCCCACTAAGCCATGTCCACTAAGCCAAACACACAAAACCGGCTGGTAAAAAAATTGAAACCCACCCCTGGGAACCTTCATCATGCAAACAGTGGTTACTCATCCGAAAATGAATCCTCTTTACCTGGAGTTTCAAAATTTGCTGTTTGCTGGGAAGATGTGTACCTTTTTTAGTCGGGAACCAATTTGGTTGTGAACGGAAGTGTTCATGAACCGAGGTTCCACTGTATCTTGAATGTTGACATCTTTATTGTCCTTACATAAGTAGTCCTTTACTTACAACCACAATTAGGATCAGAATTTTGGTCACTAAGTGATGTGGTCACTAAATGATGTGGTCATTAAATACGTTATCAAGTGACCAGACCAATTTTATGACAATTTTTACCTTGGTGTTAAGCAAATCTGTCTTCCCTAACTGATTTTGTTTCTTTGAAGCCAGCTAGGAAGGTCAGAAGTGATTATAAGGAGTGGTGTAATAATTGTAACTTTGAGGACAGTTTTAAATTTCTTTTTCCAAAGCCATTGTAACTTCAAACCATTATTAAATGAAATATTGTCAGATAAGGACTACTCCCTGTTGTTCTCCTTGAAAATTGTGAATATATGCTCAAGGCCGTATCATGGAAACTGTTTGGGTTTCCACTTGCATATGAGCAGTTCATGATTTCATTTTAATTTATAAACTGTGTTTTTCTAACACCTCGTATGAATAATAAAAATAATTTGGCATTCTGTCTCATGGTGTATATGTATATAGAGTTCTCTTTAGGTGTTTGAAGACTAGAATAGCAATGAATCAATAACTGATTGGCAAATTTTGATAAATTATTCTCCTGCTTCATTTCAGTTTTATAAACTATACAGACTAACTATATTCTCTTCTTTGTTATTTTCAATGGAGATATTCTTTCTCCAACCACAAGCAGTACATCTTGCTTGTACATTCAAAGTGAACTTGACATAATGAATCTCATCAGCTTCGTTTTCTTTTGAATTAGCAGTTGAACGATAAACTTGAATAATAATCATATTAAAGGACTGTCTGTGAAGTCTGTTTGATATCATTCAATCACTGACTACAATATAACCAACTATATTGTATTTACTTCAACTTTCATGACTATAAAAACAATGCCATTTCTTAGCAGTAAATAGTATGATCCAGTGTCCAATTCCAGGTCCTTTCTGCATCTGATTTCTGGAGGACTCCATACCGGCACAACTCTGAACTTGATCACTTTTTTCCTTATGGCTCTTGACAGGAACTATTCATTCAGGCAGGAGCAGAAGCATGCTTCCGGTTCCAACCTTTGCAGATTATCACAGCTGATGGAACTGAATGCCATTGAAAGGTCCAAATGGAGTATGAGAAGTACATGGCCCATTAAGATCCCAATAATTATCTTTTTGTTATCATATTGATATATTCTTGCTGTTTTCTTTTTCATTGTTTAAATTATTGTTCTATTGTTTCACTTCTTTTTAAACACTATTTTCATTTCTTCCTTTTTATTGTTGTAAGCTGCCTAGAGATAGATGGCAAATAATTTTAACACACAAACAAATATAAACTATCAATGCTATTTCTATTTCTATATTTGCTGTGCTGCTGCAAACAGAGGAAATAAAGGTAGCTATAGACTACAGGTGGGTGGGAAAGCACAGCAAAAAAAAAAATCAATTTTTTTTCCAAAATGGTTGACTGTTTTCTCTGTTGTTCATGGTTTTCTCAGTGTTTGTTTTAAAGGATTTTACTGTTACACTGTGTGTTCTGTGGCATATTTAACTACAGTACTGTATTTGTGTGCTTCAAAATCTTAAAAAAACAATAGAGTTCATAGGGGTCTGGATTGTATTTCCATACAACCCAATGGGAAAATTTTTTCAGTTCACAACCAACTCGATTCACAACCAAAGTTATGGAACGAATTGTAGTCATGAACTGAAATTCCACTGTAATTTGCATTCACCTCTTCCTGAAACATTTTTCAAGTTTCCAATTTAACTTACAGATCTGGTTATCTTCCATCATAAATACTAATTAGGCCTCACTTTCCATAGCTTTAATATGCAATAATTTGAGATAATTTTTAAATACTTTCTCAGAACCTTAACTATGTTATAGCCCACAATAAATTTTGGCAACTTAAATCAATATTTCACTTTTGTTTCCATTTATGATTGTTTTATAAACCAGGGGTCCCAAACCCCCAGTCTGCAAATCGGCATTAGGGCACAGCATGCTAGCAATCGAGCCACGCAAACAAGCAAAGCACCATCCATGGGAGGCAGGCAGCACATGAAACCATACCCCCTCTAGTCTGGAGAAAAGTCTTTCTCCACAGAACCAGTTCCTGGTGTCCAAAAGTTTGAGAGCTACTGTTATAAACTACTAAAATACAATATATACTAGAAAGCGGATGATATAATAGAAGAACCAAAGGGATGATCTGTTTTACATTTAGCATGTTTATGTCCTATAGATTATTCTGATAAAGTATATGCTTATTTGTGCCTTACTAAAGGCACAAATCCTGAAAATGCTAAAGCTTTTTAGTCATAATTTAGAATTTTTCCATTTATAATTACAACTGATTTTACTATGTTGATGTGGTTTTTATGCATTTTAAATTATTAGAATATTCATGATAGATAGAAAAGCATAATAAATAATATTGTTGTAAAGTTTATGCTCTATATGCCACTGGATTAGCTTGAGTAATGGTGAGTTCTGACCAATTCATTCTGATTCAAGTAATAACTTGTAGTTGTTCTGAAAGCAGTTCTGTATTTCTTCCTTGATGTGGTAGGAATGTTCAATAGGCTCAATGACCCTAAAAGCAACACCAATAGGAATGTGAGAACCAGTTAGGGTCAGATCAAAAAGGAGCATGAAGCAAATGATAATCCATAGCAAAGGTAGAACGTTGTACTACCATTCCTCTTGAACATTTTCAAGAGAAGTCTATGGATGTGCATCCTTCTATTTTTGACAACTGCAAAGCAAGCTTCATGTTGTGAGTGTCACAGAAAAAGGAGGAACATAGTAAAGTTTAATGCAATTTTTTAAGGTTAGAAAAATTAGCAGATTTTGGGGTCAGAGCAAATAATAAACAGTTTGCTATTATTCTTAAGTTACTGATATTCAGAAGCATGCTACCATGGAGATAGCAAACAGCTATTATTTTTGGAAACTATTGACTAGCTTATACTCCACCAATTGCCTAAGTGTATTTTCAAAGCTATCCTGGTTGGTATCATCATCGCAACACCTTCTGGAAGTTATTGCTTGAGATGTGCTGACTCCTCCCTCCTACTGGGCAATGCTAGGCGATGTTATGAAGGTGCCCCATCATTGCCAGTTCCGGAAATACATGTGTGTGCCCATCTTGGTCTGTCTGAACTCTGGCATGTAATTAAAACTCCCCCAGGCAGATGGAGCATAAAGACAGGAAAGAGACCTTGGCAGTTCTTTTGGATACTGCCTCTTAGTGAAGAGATTTTCTACTCTGTTATTTGTAAATGCTGAAGAAGGCAACAGAACCTCTCAAGCAAGCTAATTGGAGGGGGAAACAAGCAGTTCCTGAACAGAGAGTGATTGCCAGTAGTCATTAGGCTTCCATGATAATGGGCATTTATCCTGCTTAATTGTTACCTGCCTCATAACTCTGCTTCATACTCAGTGTTTACATTCATTGTTTCACATATGTATAGCTCTTACTGGATCATTAAAAAGAATTGGTAGGATAACAATGGAGAAAATTGCCCTTTGAAGCTTTCTGCCAATTTGTGTATGAAGTAATATCTGTGAGAATGACTTCAACTGTAGACAGTTATCTTTACTTCTACTACACCATTATTCTGCTTTAATATACTGTAAGTTATTATTAGCATTTTCTTTCTCTTTTCTCTCTTCCCCTCTTTTGAAACTTCTTATAGAACTGAAATGATATTTATAAATACTCAACATTTGTTGAGTCATCCAATTTAAAAAAACCTTAGGTTTTTATGTTGAAATTTTAATTCAGACTTCAACCCTTGAATGTTTTTGAACTTCATAATTTCCCAAGTTTTTGTAACATGGATTATGAAGTTTCATTCTGTGAATCGCTCAGCAATATTAGAAGCATTTATAAAACCAACAAACCAAAATTGTTCTCGAAAGACAGCTTCAGACCTTGGGGTTCTGTGAACTTTTAGCTATGTCTTGATACAAATTCTTCTTAATGAATTTTTTTAGCTTGCATCTGCTATATGTTACCTATCTTGATTCAGGGCAGGTAACTGAAATATCCTTTTTATGGGTTATCTTTGCACTGGATGTTTCAACTGGTTCAAGTTATTGGAGCCCCATTCGTCACTGGGATCATGCAAGAGCAGTACTATAGAATGCCCTTTTAAATGTCAGGGTGCATTGGTTAACAAATTGTTTGTAGGTACAATTTAACAGCTTTGTGTACCTTGCTTGTTTTTGGGGTTGATGGGAGGCTGGGACAAGCCACAAAGTGGGCTTGCTTCGGAAAAAAATGTCCAGATCATGGTGTTGCCATGGCTTTCTGGGAGGTCTACAATAAAGTCTATGGCCAGTTCCTCTCATGGTTGGGTGGGGTTCGCCACCATCTACGAGAGGCTGGAAGGCTTCCCCAGTCACTTCTTCATGGTGGCATAGACGGGGCAGCTCTGGACGTAATCCTCCTGGTCCCTTTTCATCCGAAGCCATCAAAACTGCCGGTTTGTCAAGTGGAGAGTTTTCAGGAATCCAATATGTCCACCAGACCAAGCATCGTGTCACTTCTGTAGTACAGCCATGTGTTGGGAATTGGGAATGTATATTTTTTACCCTTTCCAAGCCAGGTCGTTTCATTGCATGAGTAGCTGCCGGTTTGCTTGGAACCAGGGGTTGGTAAACAAGGAAGTTTGTAGGGAACTGGTTCTATCATCCACCCTCTCCCTATGTCTGGATCTACCCTGGGTCTGAACAGCCAAGTGAGCCACGTGTTGAGGCGTTGGTACCATGGCATGTACCATGTCCTCCCTGCTGCTGTTATAGTGTGGCTTTCTGGATAAAGCATCAGCCAAGAAATTCCTTTCCCCTGTGATGTACCTCAATACAAAATTGAACTGCCTGAAGTATAGCACCCACTGGACCTGTTTGGGTGACAATGGAGTTTGAAGGGCCTTGAGGTTTTTATGACCGGTCCACACATCGAATGGAACCCCACCCCCCTCTAAGAGATGTCTCCATGTCATAAGGGCCCACTAGACTGCAAAGACCTCTTTCTCCCATACAGCCCACCTCCATTCAGTCTCAATAAGTTTGTGAGAAGTGTAGGTGCACAGTTATAGGTTTAAAAAAAGATTAAATCAAACATCCAATAAATATTATTTAAATTTTAAAAGTGGGAAAAACAATTTAAAAATTAAAAAAATCTAAAATTTAATAATTAATTTTGAGGCCCAATGTGGCTACCCCTAATAAGCCTGTTCAAAGAGCCACGTCTTAAGAGCTCGGCAGAAGGAGTGAAGATCAGGAATCGCTCGGAGCTCCGGAGGCATGGTATTCCAGAGGGTGGGAGCTCCCACAGAGAAGGCTCTCCCTCTGGGCATCGCCAGAGGGCACTGCCTGGCTGTAGGCACCCTGAGGAGGCCGACTCTGTGGGAGCGGATCGGGCTATCCCAATTGAGCCTTCATTAAATCCCAAAAAAGACATAGCAGGAGTGCCTCTATAATAACAAATGAAGCAACATTGCCGGAATATCTGAAAAATTCAGAAGTATTTTCAACCAACACAATATACATATACACTTCAAATCCAAAAATACATTAAGGCAGAAGCTTGTCCACCCCAAAGATAAAATACCCAGACACAAACTGAGCAATGTGATATATGCAATACAATGCAGTGAGACATTTACAGATCTGTATACTGGAAAAAAAGAAATAACTTCACAAACACATGGCACAACATAGGAGAACAAACCCATGAGGACAAGATTCGGCAGTCCATCTGCATTTAGAAGACAATGGTCACTCTTTTGAAGACAGCAAAGTACACATTCTGGACAGAGAGGACCACTGATTTGAAAGAGGCATCAAAGAGGCATCAAGAGGCCATCTACATTAATATTGAAGAGCATTCTCTCAACAGAGAAGGAGGGTTACAACAACACCTATCTCCTGTTTACAACACAGTCCTTTCAGAAGTTCCAAGATGGTTCCACTTGTACTATTCAGGTGACTTTGAGGGCATAGATAAACCACCAAATGGCCTAAGTGATTCTCAGAGAGAATGCTAACAACCAGATGACTGCAAGGAATGGAAATCCTTCCATCCTCCACCATTCAGTCACAATTGAAGAAACTTCTTGGATGAGAAGTGAAACATATCCAAGGAAAAACAAAGTCCAGTTGCCTTTTGAAAAAGCACCTATGGGTCCACCAAGGAATATAAGTAGAAAAACTGCAGCTGATATAGACAGATTCTCAGAACATTGTCCAATTAGCACAATTGTTGTCGCATATTTGCAGTTTGCATCTCTTGCTAGCACAAGCACTAGAAATAGTGACAGCTAGCAATACACAAAGGCAAAACCTGATTCTAATTTCTGGGTTAAATCAATCATCTGTACAGCACAAGATTAGAGGTTTTTTTAAAAAAAAAGTGTGAATCCTTTGTATATAAGTAACATGTTAGACTTGACAAGTGACAAGGAAAATACCAATCAGATATCACTAGGAAAAATCCCTTTTCAAAAGCCAGGTGTCCAATCTCTCTTGCAGGCTAAGAGAAGGGAGGAGAGTGCCCAATGAAAGGATATGCCTACAGCACCCTAAAGTATTCAATGGAAGCTAATTCGATTCCAACCCTTGACCACCTCCATGACTAAATGGCCAATGTAGTGGGTAGGATCATATTTATGAGAGAAATTAAGTTAGGAGAAGACTAAAATGCTAGAACATTTAACAGTAGCTTTACATTTAAGGTTAACTCATAGCATTAAGATCAATTAATCTTTTTATTGCCATCACAGACCAGGATTATAAATAAAAGAATAAAAAACCAATAATAATAGTAAAAAATAAAAATAAAAACAGGCAAAATAATATACTACGATTGATGGTGTATCATTAGTGATAGTTAGAGTCTGTCTAATTTTGCATAACAGAATTTGGCCACATTTAGAGAAATTACTTCCTACTGACCTAACTACAGTAGTTGCTCATAAAAGAGATCACTATTTCCCAGAAATTTTATTAGGTAGGATGTTACAAATTGAATTTGTGAGTCCTTATAGAAGATGCAGTATAGTAAGACTGCATAAGCTGTAGTTTCAACGGCCCCTGCTACACAGTGGAATATTAAGACACATTCAACCTAATATTTGATTTTAATTTATTTTTATTAAAGTATTTAATAATAATTAATGTAAAAGTATTAATGGTAATACTTCATATGATTGAATAGTGTTATTAATATGGGAAGGAAATAGTTAACTATTTAATTAACAGCATATAATTTAAATGTAAATGTCATTGAAATAAAATCAGGTTTAGTTTTGTCCAGGTTTAGTAATGTTTTTCTTTAGTTCAAAAAGGTTGTGTACTCTGGTTAATTCCATTGTAGAAGTGAGAGAAAGCAACATTGCAGATTTTAAAAAGAAAGACATTTGGAGAGATGACCAGCTTAAAAGTCAATTTTTAATTTTAATACATGATACAGTACTTACCAATATGATTTCAATGCAACTTTGCAACCTGGCTTCATTTTCTATTTTGCTTGCATAGACTTCTTGAATCCTTCCCTCATTCAGTTTCCTTCAAGAGTATATAAGAAATGAGAAAAGTATTTAGTTTTAATCCCCAAACCAATGTATTTTGGAAGGTTTGCTTGTCATTCATTCTATGTGGTCTGTGGTTCAGCAGAACCCAAACCTAAAATTTTTGTCTGTTACACATTTTGGCAGAAACACAAAGCTGGGTCTTATGACGCAAACATAGCAAGACCTCTTTTCTTCTTCCTTCTTCTGCCTCATCTGTTTGTGGACCTGCCCATTGATCTTTCTGAACCTTTTCCCTACTGTTGGAAGAAATGCCCATCTCGGTTCAGCTCCAAGTGGGAAGAAACACACTGGAAACATGGCAACTGCTTGGAAAGATGGTTTAATGGTGGACAGGAACACATTGAGGTCTTGGGCAGAAAGAGCACATGGGTGAGAGAGGGAGAGCGATTTATAACTTCTGTTGGGCTTTGAACTTGCTTCCTGTTCCTGTGGCAATAAATGTATCCGGATTGGTTGTCAGACTCCCATGGGGCCATACAGGGGTAACTGTGTAGGTTGTCTTGAGACTCATGCTTGATTGAATCTTGCTGGGTGATGTAATGAAGGGGCTTTGAGCAATTCCTATTGTGGCTTAATGGCTTTGTCCTTGTTTGGATCTGAGTGAGGGCTAGTCCTATCATGTCCTGAGGGCCATGTCTTAATCTCATCACCCTGGAGCTGAAGGGGGGGCAGGGAGCTGCTTTGTCTTTAAAAACATGTTTTTCCTTTTCTCATCCAGGGAAATATAATATTCTGCCTTTTTAATATTTCCTAGAATATTTCATTCTTTTAGGAGAGGGGTGGGTGCTACCTTTCTACACTAGTTACCCATAGGCATGGCTGCCTATATCTTTCCTTGGGTCTTCTTCCTCTCCACCAACCTTCCTTTGTGTTTTGCTCTGTGCCAAAAATAAACCCACATGTTTTGTCCAGACTCTATCTCTCCTGAAGCTGATGTTTCCATGCATGGAGTATTTTAAAACATTTCTCCAAGAATCTCCAATAGCCCATACTGTACTTGTACTGTTTTTTTCCTCCTCACTTCCTAATTTTAGGGGGGGCAGGAAATCAAACATGTGATTCATGAAAAATAGATCCATGGTCTTGTATGTGATTGAAGTATTGGATTTAAAACATGTATTACTCTTAGAACAGAAGCACTCATATCTTTTGGGGAGAATATTGTGTGTAGACCCCTTTATGGATCGCTGCCTTGTCGAGGCAAAGGGGCTTGCGTAGTTCAATGAAGCTATGAGCTATGCCATGCAGGGGCA
>JANHFQ010009497.1:78724-90712 GCA_032468035.1 Aparallactus werneri | reverse complement strand
GTCCGGACTCCAAAATGCCTGTTAATCTACTCTGTTTATTTTATGTTTCTACTGTATTCTATTGTTCTCTGTAAGCCACCCTGAGTCCTAGGAGAAGGGCGGGGTATAAATGCGAATAAATAAAATAAATAAATAAATAAATGCCAGGATATTTGGGAAATAAAATCTCTCCATTAAAAAAAACATTCTAATGTTAACTACTGTTACTGTTTCTTAGATTAGCAAATAACACAGACTACCAGATGTTAAACAGTCTGCATTTCCAGCAACATGACTAAAGATTGAAGCTGGTCCACGGTTCATCTTTGGAGGATATAGTTGATTTCTTTTATTTGGGAGATTATGGTCTATCACAGTGTCAGCCAGGAATTCAGACTGGATTTGGCATGTTTGGCTATCAGATCCTTTCCCAAGTACTTACACAAGCAGATATGAATGTTTGTTGGTATAGATATTGTGGCAGAACGTAAGCTATTTCAAGTAAAGTTGCCTTTTGCACTTGACTGATGGTAAATTTGTCAATGCTGATAGTGTTCAAGTAGGGCTCCTTTTTTGGGGATTGTACCCAAAAATTATTGGGTAGATATTATTGGTACTATCTTTAGGGGGGGGTTGGTTTTTTGCCACAATCATTCTATTTCTGTTTGCAAGTCTTGTATTTTGTTTTCTCCAGTTCCTTTTCTCCTATTTTGCTGTCTCCAGGTATTGCCATGTACACTGTCCAGATTTTTTTTGTGTTTCTTATTGACAATTGTTAAGACTGGAATGTTATACAGCAATTGCCTGTTTGAATTCTAAAGTCTCGAGCAAGTTAGTTTCTTCATTTTCTATGATTTTCTCTTTTTTATGGTCTCGCCAGTTCTTGTTTGCAGGCAAATGGCATTTCTTGCTGATCTTCCAATGCACCATTGTTGTTCCTTTGTCATACCATTGTTTGTAGTCAATCTCTGCAATCTTTTTGTATCAGCTGTTACTTCTGTCACTTGCTGCCTTGTCAATTCTGGCTTTGTATGCATTTGTTAAGGCTTGGTGCTGTGCAGCCAAAATTAGCCTCTCTGTTGTTTCTTTAACTTTCCTGCAATTGACCATTGCCAGGTCTGGTTGTATTCTTTACCTGTTTTTTATAATTTACTGGCCATGTAATAACTTTATGTTCCCATGCCACTTTTCTGTTTTTATAATTACATTTATTTACCACTTATGTCACTACAGGACCACTCTAGGTGGCTTACAATAATAAATAAATAAAAAGGAAGTTTAAACAAAGCGAAAGTAAAGATAATAGAACAATAAAATAAAAAATATAATAAAAAGAAAGTGCGTTAATATGACTAGTAAAAAATGGGCACGTGGGGAGGTGGACTGTGCTGTCAATCTAGCAGCTACCTCCAGAGTTCAACTCTCCCATTAGATCTGCAGGCCAACTTTCAGGGCCAGGTCTTTAGGCTCCTAACAGAAGGGGATTGAAAGCAGATCGGCAGATGTTTCAAAGAGCAGGTGCTGTGGCAAAGAATGCTCTTCTGGATCCCAAAAATCGGAATTCTTTGTGATAAAACTTTGGAGACATCTATGCTTTGCTGCCTATCCAATTGACAATGGGTTATTTTAAATTTTACAAAACTACATAAAGATGAGTAATAGTTATAATGTAGAATCTTTAAAATCATGAAGCTTTATTTATACAACGTAAACATTTTTCATTCTCTTAGAAAATAGGAATCATTTAGATCAAGGGTCCCAAGCTTTTTAAACAAGGGGCCAATTCACGGTCACTCAAGACTTTTGGAGGGCTGAACTGGCTAGGTGGTCATGTGATTGGGTAGGCGTGGCTAGGTGGTCATGTGGCTGGGTGGGTGTAGCCAATTTAGCAATCCATTAAACAATACTAACTAAACTTTAATTTGTTATGCTCCTGGGGGGTGAAAAGCAGGTTACTGAAGGGATGTGGCTACCTTGGGGGGGGGAGGGACTTCTGTGTGTGTGTTTTTGTGTGTATATCTTTCTCTTTCCCCCCCCCCTTCTCTCTCTGAGGCCAGGGAGGCCAAAAACAGGCCCAATTTTTACCTCCTGATACCTCCACACATCCCATTTTTGGCCTCCAAAATCATTCTGCCACCCAAAAATGAGCCTGTTTTTGGCCTGACGCCTCAACACCTCCCGTTTTTTGCCTCCTCAGCTTCCAGAAGGCAGGTGGGTGCTGGCGGGAAGATGGGGTGATGTGGGCAGGGCAGTCTGATTAATGGCTTCCGTGAGCCGTATCTGGCCCGCGGGCCGTAGTTTGAGGACCCGGTTTAGATGATTAAATCCAGTCCCTGGTTGTTCAGGAATCTAAACCAAAGCATGTCTAGATCTCATGCATCTCTAGTTGTGTTAATTCTAATACCATATGTATCTGTGTAGTCTGTCTTAGCATTTCGTAAGCATATACCAGTAAGAAATATATTCTTTATACTATATTGGACAATTTAATGTGAGATTAAGAGGGGCTCAGCATGGATTAATTTATAGCTAAACTGACTATCAGAATGGACAGAATAGCCTTTTCTAGCAGCCTACAGTATGGGTATGTCAACATGTGGAAATATGGCTAGAATCTCAAATTGTAAAAAGTTGATTTAGTTCAGTTTTGTGCAGTACCATAGTTTTTCATTATAGCATCCCCACAGGGTTTGTCATCAACATGCATATAATGACATCAATATGTATTGAAAGGACATAGGAAAAGCATTTATTGTACATGAGGCTTCAAGCAGAGACCAGGTCAGGAGTTTAACTTGGAATTAGACAGCCCACAGTATTTTGGCTATGGCAGGATATTACTATATATTCAAAGATTTATTGTTTTCTTTTTAGGTTTCAGTAGAGAAGGAATACTTTGCTTTTTTTGTAAACTCAATTCAGTTTTGGTGCATTGCTCTATGTGTATGGAATTATGGAGAAGATTAGCCTTCAAATGTTTAAACTACACAAATTCAAGAGCTGAGGAAAAGAAATTACCAACAAGAACTGTTGAGAAAAATACTGATTAAAAGCTGTATATCAAGTGCAACTGCTTCTATATAGTATGGAAGATTATCAGTAGTATAAGAAAGGAAAGCCCTAAAAAGGGGGCCTGTCCAAAAGTTGAGAAAAAAGATGTTTAGGCTACTTCTATTAAAGTTGTGATTATGATATGAGGTTCTTTAATTTAAAAAAATTAAATGTCTTTTGTATGTAACTATGATCAATTACCCTCATGCCTTGTGGTTTATCCATTACTTATAAAAGTATATTTTTGATAACCAGAACTGTACTTCAGCTAAGACTAGCATTCAGAGTTACGCAAGAATGGGGTAGGACTGTTTTTTCAAATTTAAAATCCTGTGAATTATGCAATGAGCTGTCCAGGGTTCCATAAATTATTTTATTTCTTAAATATATACCTACCTATATACCATATATTGCAAATAGTTTGTGGATGTGTTTCAAAATAAAGACCTAGGAGGTCTCAAAAAAAGAACATGTTCCTTGTCTTTATTGGTCAAGTATGCATTACATTTGAAATATAAAAAGTGTTCCAAAAATGTTCCTAATACAGACTTCTAGCATCTATCCGCCCAGAATTTTAATTTGACAAGGCTTATTTCATAAACAAGACATGGAGTGTTTCAATCTGTTCTATTAATATTTTTGCTTTCAAGTCAACAAAATACAGATCGCTTTAATAAGAAACCACATCCTAGGAAACTTAGCTGAACCTGACAATATATTTTATTATAATAAATACTAAGCAGCAACTACTCTGTTGAAGGATTATTTAAAGAAGCAAAAAATAATCCTAATTAGCTGTAGTAAGCATAAACTAAAGATAGTTGCAAATATTATATAAAATAGTTAAATAGCATTATTCCCCCACCCATTAAAGTGCTGAAAATTAGGTTGGTATGTTTTTCTCCATTCCATCAACAGCTATTTGGTTAGACATACTTTTTGCTACAACCAATTTCAAATATTTCATTATGTATAGTAAAAAATAATGGAAAGGTTATTTTAAGAGCACCAATAGAGGGCATTACACAGACAAACTTAAGTATTCATGAGTCTTTCAACATTTCTAAATGTGCAATAACAAGGCTTCTTTGGGAAAGTCATTTTTCTTGCTGGCTTTACACCTGAAACAGCATTTTAGAATTTATTAAAAACTGAGCTGGTCTAAGTAATTTTAATTTCACTTGTCTAAATCTTATGTTGAACCACTAACTATTATTTCTGTAAGAGTAAGCCCCACTAAATTGAATGGCACTTACTTCTGAAATGATACGTAGAAACCTGCAGTTGTAATTCCATATGAGAAACAACTGCTACGGTAACACAGTTCATTTCTTTCAAGTAGCAAAGAATAGGGACATAGGCCTCTATCTAACCAAGATTAATTTCAGAATAGATTATTCCTTTAGCATTCAGTATCTTCTAAATTTAAGCCATTTCTATCAATAAAGATCTTGGCAGAAAACAATGGCAAATTCATTCTGATTTTTAAAAAAATCCCTTGCCAGTAACTGATAGACAATAGAAAGCTAAGGAGGAGTATTTTCAAACTTGTTGCAGACAGTAATTTTATTAACACATCTTTGAAGTAATCTGGTTAGACTTTATATCTTAACATAGAAATGTATTAATAATATTGAAGGAGAGCGCTTTAGAAGTGCTTAAATATAATGATTAAGGATCTGTATTTGTATTTTTGTCTTGTTCAACATTTATAGAGTAGTTGGGGAAGAATTTTGCATAAATGTATTCCATTTATAAAATTAAATTTATAATGAATAAATATCAAATCTCATTGTATAAACATACTATAAGGTTATGGAAGAAACTAAAAAATAATGCCCATTTTATGCATACTTAAAATTACACAACTAGAAAAGTAATGTTTATTAATATTTTAATGTATGAAGAAAACATCCAGACTGCTGTATATGAAGATACATCTGTCACATTAAAGTTGAGCCTCTATACTGACATACTGGAAAGTTTTTCCTTCTGCTATCCATTTCTGTTATGTAAACAATTGTACATTTATCTGCCATTCTAAAACATTAGAATCAAGTTTACATAATTTTGCTAAATTTCTGTGTATGCCCAAAAGCAGATTACAGTACTAAAAACCAACCAGCCAAAGAACAGCCTCAATATAAAGTTATGTCCAAAATTAATAATAATTAAGGGTGAAAGAAAATGAAACTAAGAGAGGCTAAGATGAACCACATGGTGGAAGGCAATGGGCAGTCATAATGTTCACAGAGAAGTGTCAGTATGTTCTGAAATGCCTACACACTTCAGTCCAATACAACCGAAGAATAATCTGAAAGCTGAGGAGACCTGCTTTTGCCATCTGTAGTCTCCTCAAAGCCAAAAAGAAATCTTCATATTATTGAAGATGATCTGCATTTAACCAAGCTGGTTCATATGCACACTGCTCATATGTGGTGCCCATGTTCCTGTCCAAACCTGGGGAGGAGAATAGACGTTTTAAGCTATGCAGAGCTTTCATTGTCAAATAAACAAACAAATAAATATGATTGTAATTAATTCCCACTTAACTTAAGTAAATTATCATCTCAGTTTGTTACTCTTTAAAGTAAAATATAAATACATGGAATGTTCTTAGCTCTTTTGATCATTTTGAAAATGATGTGCATGGTACTTGTATATCATTGTGTGAAATATTACAATCACTTTTAGCTGTTCAACCCATTATTCATTATCAATAAGAAATTAACATTTGGGCTAAAGCTGCTACTTATAAAGGTCTCAAAAATCAAGAAATATCAAATATTAAGAATAAAATGACGGTTTTTATGTCCTCAGAGTATCCTATTCCCTTCTCACATAAATATCCTATTATCTTTTTACTCGCTTGCACAAAATCGCCTGATGAAACTCTGCATTATTAGCTCATACTAAATTGCCTCAATTTTTAGATAGTTGGTACAATTATATAAATATTGCTTGGGCAATATATATGCCACGTACAAATGTCATCCACAATCTGTCACTGGAATACTATTAACTATAGGAATTAGGAAAATTAGAAGTAATGCTGAGACACATTACAGACAGAGAACAATAAAGCTTCTCTTTTTTCCAGTACTGAAAGGGGACATTTGTCCATAAAGACTAATCTGAAATATCCTTGATACTTACTGTCTGGGGGCCATTAGACTCTGCAGAATTTGAAACCATCTTTATCAACGAATTCCAAGTTGGGTCACCAGCATGAGGCCCATTGAATATGGGCCCACCAGTACCATCTGCTATGGGTGCAACAGGAGGAATCATTGCATTCCCATACACTGAAAAGGGAATGCCCTGTCAAGAACAGAATAGTGAATTATTTTATTCATGTCTTCACAGAGCAAAAAAAGCTATTGTATTTCTGGTTTTAGATATATGCATATTTCAGGAGAAGTTTGTATTATAAACTCTGCAATCTAATGATCTTAATTTATTACATGTGCTAAAAACATGAGAATTCCTAAGTTAATATCTCCTGAATTTGCAATTGAGACAGTATATAAAAATTAAAAGTAGATATGTCCATATATGAGAATATTTTATAAAATTATTTCTTGATACATGTAAAAAGATTTAAATATAAACAAAGTAATTGGTATATATTCATTCTCCAGTGGTAAACTCCACACTGGGCTCGGCAAGTGGGCTCTGCCCACCAAGCAGGCAGATTCAACTCTTTAGGCGGAGCTCCTGGAAAGACCCCAGTTCTTTCTTGCCTCTGCAAGAGTCGGATCATCAACTCTTTGCTCCTTTTGTTTTGGTCTCGTTGAATTTCATCGTAGCAGGATACAGGTAAACAGGCGCTGGAGACGACTTCGTAGTCCTTGGGGCCATCCTCAGAGGGTAGGGGGGTTTCCTCCCCACCCCTCCCCAAGCTGAGGTCCTCCAGGGCTGTGTTTTGGCCCCCAAGGGGGTTGCTCCAGTGCCTTCCGAGGATCGCTGTCGGGCTGCTCCAGCTGAGCAGCGGCTGCCGTGATCACCCCTTTTTGGCCGCCATTCCCATGTGGCGGATCCTTGTGGCCGCGCCAGCCAAGGCTGCGCAAGGCCCCCAGTCGCGCTGGGAGGCTGGTCCCACGCCGATCGGCAAGGGACTTGGGCTCGGGACCCACTGCCTTGGCGAGCGGCGGCGGTCCTGAATGCAGCCGCCGCTGGGGGGGCTTTTGGCAGGTTTCCCACTATTTGTTTAAACGGCCGAAGCAGCACTACGCAGCACAGTGTGTTGCACTTTCGGCCAGGCGGGACCCATGTGGCCTTCAGCCCCGAGGTCCTTCTGTCGCCGGTGCTGGGCGGGGGCCTCCTCCACGCACGCAGCTGGGAGGCTGACTGCACCTCTTGCCCCCGCATTCGAACCCCCATCCAGGGTGGGCCTGAGTCTGGGACGCTCGCTGGGCTCACCAGTTCCCCTTGGGAAGCCACAGCTCTACTCAGCCCCCCCTTGTTTTACCGTGGGCAGAGGGAGTGCGCGGCTGGGGGGGGGCTGGCCCCATCTCTGCCTGGGAGGCTAGTGGCCCAGAGCCACCTGCAGCCTCCAGCCAGGCTCTGTGGTAGTTCCTGGCACCCGGGGCCTCCTCCATGGGTCACTCCTCCCGCCAGGTCCCTGTACCTAGGGAAGGTGCAGGGTGCCCTGAGGGGACTGGTTACGCCTCCCGCTCCAATGGGTGGGATTGGCTTTGGGGTTGGGACTGGGTCACCACCAGGTCTGGCCCCAGCCTTTCCCCGGAGGGTACTTAGGGGGTCACTCTGTTGTTGTTATTATTATTATTATTTTGTGTTTGTTTATTTTTTCCTTCTAGGAACATGGAGCAGGATACTCCAGTGGAGGCTGGCCAGGCCATCCCCTCAACCATCACTTGGGAGGACCTACAGGCCTCCATGCAGAGGAGGGTGCAGGCAGCAGTGACTACTGCCTTGGCAGACCTCAGGGCCCCGCCAGCCCCGCCTCCACAGCGGGTGGGGGGGGGAAAGACACGCTGCTCCAGAGGGGCCGCCGGCCCCAGGTGAGGTCTCACCGCCGGCTGCCAAGCTTCCCAGGAAGGCCACCCTTGTTCCTTCCCCTCTGGTGTGGCCTGAGCTGTCAGAGGGAGAGCTGGAAGGAGAGGACGTCCCAGAGATCGAATCCCTGGATTCTTTCGAGCAAGGTTTGGAGTCGGACTCCTCGGCCGAGGAGCTGGCTCCTCCCAAACCGTCAGAGCGCCTTTTCCCCTTGGAGGGTTTCAACAAGCTGCTCAGGAACGTGGTGAGCACCCTTGACCTGGGATCTCCCGAGGAGGTGGCACCCGCACCTTCCTCTTCAGAGTTCGATGTTAGCTCGGTCCTGCCCTTCCATCAGAAGGTCTCTCGGGGTTTCCCCCTGCCCGCCTTTTTCCAGGCGACCTTGCGAAGGGAGTGGGCCACTATCCTACACCCTAGGGAGGCCAGGGTCCTATCGTACTACGGCATCTTAGGGGACCAGGCCCTATGCCTCCAGTCACCCTCAGTGGACGCCCCCATTGTTGCGCTAGGGTCCGCCTCCACCTTGCCCATGGACGCCACAACCCCGTGGACAAACGGTTCGAGGTTTCGCCCAGGCAGGCCTCTGTGGCCTCGGCTGGGGCCCTCCGGGCGTCGATGGCTGCCTCCCTCTCCTGTCGGGCCATGGAGCTCTGGTGTCAGATACTGGCCAATCAGGTCGACCTTCCCAGGGCCATCTGGTCCGACCTAAAGCGGGTTGCCAGCACCGCCGCCTTCGCGGCAGATGCCACTGGGGATGCCTTCCAATTCTCAGTGAGGTCCATGGGCTCCTCAATCGCTATCTGCAGGAGCACCTGGCTCTGCAATTGGGACATTGAAAACACTGCCCAAACACTGCCCAAACACTGCAGACGGGTCAACCTCCCCTGCAGGGGGGACAGGCTGTTTGGGGAGGCCCTGGAGCCTTTCTTGAGGGACGCCAAGGACAGGGGGAGGGCTCTTCCCACCAGGGCAGGGCCAAGGGCTTCAGGGCCAGCTTATGCCAGACAGCCCTTTCAGCCCCTTTGGGGTGCCCAGGCCCCCCATCCTCAGCCAGGCCCCAAAAGGGATTGCCAGCCCTTCTGGCGGTCCAAGAAACAGCACCCCAGGCAGCACCAGCAACCCAGGCACGCCACCAGCCGGCGGCCCCCTAAGCCCCAATGATGGTGCACCCGTGGGCAGCCGGCTGCAATGCTTCACCGAGCGTTGGGAGGCCATCACCACGGATGCCTGGTTCCTACAGACCGCCCAACTGGGGTACGCCATCGAATTCCGATGCATCCCGAAGGCGAGGTTCCTGCAGTCCCCCGTCCACGCAACCAGTCAAAGCATCGGCTGAATCTGGAGGCGATTTGTCACCCCCTCGTTTGTGCGGCCATCGAGCGGGTCCCACTACCACTCCGGGGGCCGGGGGTTTACTCCCCCTTCTTCACGGTGCCAAAGAAGTCAGGGGCACCGCGCCCTATCCTCGATCTCAAGTGGGTCAACCGCCATCTGACCTGGCCAATTTCAAGATGGAGATTCTTCGCTCCATCTTGAGCATCTTTCGGCGAGGAGACTTCATGACGTCCCTGGACCTTGCGGATGCTTACCTTCATGTCCCCATCCGCACCAGCCACTGCCGTTTCCTACGATTCTGTTACAACGGCAATCACTTTCAGTTCCGGCTGCTGCCCTTCGGTCTGGCATCGACACCAAGGGTCTTCACCAAGGTGTCGGTGACAGCAATTGCGGCCCTACGCCTCCAATGGGTGTCGGCGTATCCTTACCTGGACAACATCCTAGTGAGGGCACCCTTCCGGCCCCAGGCACGGGCCCACCTAGATCAAACCATCAGGCCCCTCCAGCCTCTGGGGTTCCGGGTCAACTGAGAAAAGTCGTGCCTCTCCCCCTCCCAGACCATTCTCCACTTGGGGGCGGATTCTCCACTAGACTCCTCCCTGGGCATGGTTTTTCTCTCTCCAGAGAGACGAGAGAGGATCCAGGCCCTAGCTACCAGGGTACAGTCCTCTCCCAACCCGGACTGTCTCCGGGTAAACAAGCTCCTGGGGATGCTGGTGTCCTGCTTCAACATCATCCCCTGGGCGAGTTGTCGCTCCAAGGCCCTCGAGTGGCTGGTTATCCTGCTCCTAGAGGCCATCTCCTGTCACTGCCCTCGACTCCTTCCCTTGGACTCGGCCTCCAGGGAGGACCTCGACTGGTAGCTTCTGCCTCCCATGCTCCAGCAGGGCTCGCCGTTTCCTGTGGCTGAATCGCAGAATCGCCAGGGGGGCACGAGATCGAGGTCACTCCAGGCTCTGGCCCGTTCGCTTTTCCTTTGGGCAGAAGAGGGTGGCTTCGATCAGGGTGGAATACATTCCAGGAGTCGACAACATCCGGGCAGACTGGCTGAGCAGACAGAGGACGGACAGTGTGGAATGGCGCCTGCATCCTCAGGTGTTCAGCAACCTCCAATCTCAGTTCGGGCCTTTTCAGGGGGATCTTTTCGCCTGTCACCTAGATGCACAGCTTCCCCAGTTCTTCAGCAGGGGGAGCTGTCTGTCGACAGGGGACATCGATGCCTTGCACCGGCCCTGGCCTCAGGGTCGTCTGTACGCCTTCCCCCGAGCAAGCTGCCTCCTCAAGTCCTCAGGAAGCTGGCCGAAGAGGGGGGGGGCACTTCGTCTTGATCGCACCCTTCTGGCCGCGTCACCCTTGGTTCCCGACCCTGCTAGACCTCGCCGTCGGCGAGCCGCTACAGCTGCCTCTGAGAGAGGACCTCCTCTCTCAGGGCCCGTTGCACCACCCCCAGCTGCAGCTCCTCCAGCTCACTGCCTGGAGGTTGAGAGGCGGCGTTTGAGGGCCGAGGGTTATGCCGCCCCCATGGTGTCCACCCTTCTGAAGACCATCCACATCCCGCATCTACAACTATACCTGGGTGGCATTGGCAAGGTGGTGCAGGACTAGGGGGCTTGATCCTGGCACCTCGGGGTCCATCAGTTGCTAGGTTTCCTATAGGCTGGGCTGAGCAGGGGCCTCAGCACAGCCACCTTACGTCGCCAGGTCTCCGCCATCGCATCGGTGCTAGGTCACCCAAGGGGTACCTTCATGTCAGCACATCCCTTCGTTAGGAGATTCCTCTGGGGGGGGTTGGCCTCCTCAACCCCCCTCCAGCCGGCCGGGCTCCCACCTGGGACCTATGGGTAGTATTCTCGGCTCTGGCCAGGGCACCCTTTGAGCTCTTGGCTACTTGCACCCTCAGGACCCTGTCCTTCAAGACTGCCTTCCTGGTGGCCATTGTCACAGCTCGTAGGGGCTCGGAGCTAGCGGCCCTGTCAACTGCCTCGCAGTTGTGCACGGTTAGTAGGGATAGGATAGTCCTAAGATCAGATCCCGCTTTCATCCCTAAGACAAACTCGTTCTTTTCATCGCTCGGCTGAGTTGGTGTTGCCTTCCTTCTACCCTTCCTCTAGTTCGGCACAGGAAAAGGAATGGCACGGTTTGGACGCCAGGAGAGCACTCCTATTCTATTTGGATAGGACCTCCTCCTTCCACAAGACGGAGCCCTGTTCGGGTCATATAAATTATCCAGCCAAGGAACCAGGGTTTCCTCTGCTATCGTTTCCCGTTGGATCAGGGAGGCCATTGGGTTGGCCTACCAGTCCAGGGGACTACAGGCCCCGAGGGCATCTTGGCACATTCCGCTTGGGGAGCCTCTACTTCGGCTTTTTACAGGGGTAAAAACGTTAGGTTAGGGTGTAGGGCAGCCACCTGGAGTTCTCCACATACCTTCATCAACCCTACAGGGTTGATGGGTACGCGACCAAGGATTCGGAGTTTTGGTCGCCAGGTGCTCCAATCAGTGGCACCTTCCGGGCAGGCTTCCCATCCTTAGGGACTGCTGGGGTAGTACCCACTTGCCGAGCCCACTGTGGAGTTTACCACAGGAGAATGGGTAGTTGG
>JANHFQ010009497.1:68218-78624 GCA_032468035.1 Aparallactus werneri | reverse complement strand
TTTCTCTTTCCCATGTGGCCAGATTACGAAGGTGTCGTCTACGTATCTGAGCCAGAGTTTGGGTTTGTGGTCAGATTCTTCTAGAGCGTGGGTTTCAAAGTGTTCCATGTAGATGTTTGTAAGCTATTACAAATACAGTACACTCTCCTTCCTATCTATTTCTTTTTTTATTTTACAAAAATCTGCCACACCTAATTTCATTTCATTTTCATTTCATTTTATTGGATTTGTATGCCGCCCTTCTCCTGAAGGACTCAGGGTGGCGCACAACATAAAAACACACAATACAAGTTAAGAATCAATTAAACCCAAAAATCATCCAATAAAATTCAAATTAAATTTGAAATTTAAAAAAGTGGGGAAAAACAGTTAAAAGTTAAAAAGTTTAAAATAATTTTAAAAGGTCCGATGTGATTAGCCCCAGTCCACTTGGGGGGCCATAAGTCTCTTTTTTTCAGGGCCATTGTAACTTCAAATGGTCATTAAACGGACGGGTTGTAATTCAAGGACTATCTCTACCAAGTTTAACTCTGCTTGACCAGAAATCAAAGATTGGAGAATATCCAGGATTGAAGATCTACCTCATGACTAAATTACATGATGGAATAGCTAATGTGCTGAATTTATATTAAAAGCATTTGTGGACGGCAATACTTTTAATTAGACTTTGAGAAAGGGAGTGCTGAGCCAAACGTAGCATTAAGTGGCGAGTTATCTCCACAAAGTTGTTGTGTAAAATTGCTGCAAAAAAATGCTCTAAAATTTTCCTTTCTTAGTGAAGATGTAGAAGAAGCGTGAAAAATATCCCAAAGCACCCAATGTCTTTATTTAGTGTTTGCTGCTCACCAGTTGAAGAAATTATTACATTATGAGGAATATCTGTCAAAGATCCAGCTGGGGATTTAGATTTAGAGATAACGTAGTTTCTTATGGAATTAATAATGTTGATATTGGACCCCTAGGTTAATTTTGCTTTCCATTTTGGCTGCTAAGAGTAATCAGTTTACGGCTAAGCAGGAGCTGGGAAAAATTTTTTGCACTAATGGACTTCACTCTCTTTCTCATTGGAGTCTGGTGGAATTATTACAATGAATAATCATTTAGTCGTGGACCTACAGCGAATTATACCAACAGATAAGTGCATTTTAAGCATCTGGGATGCAATTTGTTCCTTTCCATCTCACCCCCGAGACGAAGAACATTAAAAACCAATATATAGGCCTTAAAACCAAGGGATAGAATAAGACATCTTAAATACAATTCTAATGAATTCATCAATCAGCCCTCTGCCTTTGTACTCTTGGCAGATACTATCAAATTAAAATAAAAAAGCCAATATGAGAAGTTCAAATTAACTTGTGACTGGAGAGAACAAATACGTTTCATCTAATGAGTACAATGAAATGCATAATCCTCTGTTAAGGAGGCGAAGATGAATTTTGCAAAATTCACCTTTCCTTAGAAAAATTGAGTTTTTACTACTGCTTAGAACCCTTTTTCATTCCGTTTCTAGTATACAAATAGTCCTTGACTAAAATAGATGGGGAAGAAATGGAGGTAGGGACAGATTTTATTATCCTGGGCTCCAAGATCACTGCAGATGGGGACTGCAGCCAAGAAATTAAAAGACGCTTGATCCTGGGGAGAAAAGCTATGCAAATCTAGACAGCTTACTAAAAAGCAGAGACATCACCCTGCCAACAAAAGTGCGTATAGTCAAGGTTATGGTTTTTCCCAGTTGCAATGTATGATTGTGAAAGTTGGACCATAAGGAAGGCTGAGTGTCAAAGAATTGAACCCTTTGAACTATGGTGCTGGAGAAGACTCCTGCGAGTGCCTTGGACTGCAAAAAGATCAAACCAGTCAGTCCTAGAGGAAATCAAGCCTGACTGCTCTTTAGAAGGCCAGATCCTGAAGATGAAACTTAAATACTTATGGCCATCAAATGAGAAGGAAGGACTCACTGATGAAGAGCCTAATGCTGGGAAAGATTGAGGGCAAAATAAGAAAGGGACGACAGAGAACGAGGTGGCTGGATGGAGTCATTGAAGCAGTCAGTGCAAGTTTAAATGGAGTCACTATCAACTATTGCCACCTTCTCCATCTCAGATACACCAACAACAACCAAGTTTGCTACACCTGGCTGCATCCCTCTGGGCCCCTCACCTGTGGTGATCCTAGAAAAAGAGGTGCAACGTCTATTTCAGCACCAGGCCCAGACAAGGTAACTCCTTGCTTGAAAGTCTTTGTTGATCAATTGGCCCCATCTTTACCTGCATTAAAATCCCCATTCAATTACCACTGGAGTCCATCCATCCCCAGGGCTGTATGTTCTCTCCATTACTCTTTTCTCTATATACTGATGACTGAATCTCAAAGGATCCCTCTGTTAAAGTACTGAAGTTTGTCATTGGTCTCATTCAAATGGACACCTAACATTAAAACCATCATTAAGAAGGCACAACCAAGAATGCTCTTTCTGCTTCAACCGAGTCTGTCATTTGTACCCCTGTAACGGTCTGGTTTGGCACAGCCACCAAGCAGGACAGGTAGAGACTTCAGTGGATAATTAGGACTGCAGAAAAAACAATTGCAACATGCCTGCCTTCCACTGAGAGCCTGTATATTGCGTGAACCAGAAAGAGGGCAAGACCACTCACATCCTGGACGTAAACTGTTTCAACTTCTCCCCTCTGGATGCCATTATAAGGCATTGCATGCCAAAACAGCTACACACGAAAATAGTTTCTCCCCCCCCCCCACTATCTAAATACTTAACTCCCACAGCATTATCTTATGCATAAAGATATTAGTAGATATACAGTATATCACAGAAGTGAGTACACCCCCTTATATTTTTTAAATATATAAGTATATCTTTTCATGTGACAACACTGAAGAAATGACAGCTGGCAACAAAAGTGAGTACATCCCTAAGTGACACTGTTATACAAGCTGTATACTCACTACTTTACATTGTAGCCAAATATAATTTCTTCAATGTTGTCACATGAAAAGGTATACTTAAATATTTACAAACTATGAGGGGGTGTACTATGATACTGTAAATAGTAGGCTATATTGTTGTTATCCTTGTCATCTCATCTTTCCACCCTTCTCATCTCTCCTTCTACCTTCTCCTTTTGATATCTTATGATTTATCACTTGTTGTATCTTATGATTTATGATCTGACTTATTGTGTTATTTGCATTACTTGTATGTACACTGACTGAGAGCTTATGCACCAGAGACCAATTCCTTGTTCGTCTAATCGCACACTTAGGCAATAAGAATTCTATTCTCTTCTAGTAAATCTGTAATGGCATTAGCTATTTAATATGGAAATACCAAAAATTAACACTAGCATTTCTGAGAGAAGCATCTATTTTTAACATTTAAATTATTCCTTTTCTACATTTTGTTTTGATAATACATTATTGGAAGATGAGTAAAAGACAATACATACCACTTTGATTTCCTCCTAGTCCTTCAAAAGACCATATACCACTATGACCAACTGGAGCAGCTAAGTTACTCCCTATAATAGCAGGTGTAGATGTTCCTGTTTGCCTAATACGTGCAGAACGCTCAGTTCCAATTGGAACAGGAACCTTCCTGTCTTGAGACATACTGCTGGGCTTTTCTGACCCAATGGAAACAGCTGAAGGGGTTGGAGATGGTGCTCTCACTCCAGCAGTCATTGGTTGAGGAGATGGCTCTAAAAGCAAATAGATATGAAAAGTGAATTTGCTGTGAATATTTCAAGACAACAACCTTTCTTCCCAATATTTGTTTTTATCCCAGACTCAATAAAATGAATAACATGAATTAAACATTAAGTAATAACAGTTGCAAACAGATGAATCATCCTACCAGAGACTTGATATAACTCTGAAGTAACAGCTTATAATTTTTATAACATGCTCTCTAGGGCAAATATACAAAGTAATCATTGGAGAGACTTCTGTTACAGTATAGTTTTGCAAACTACAATCATGATTCTAGAATTCAGCTTACCTGAATAAAACTGTAAAAATATTTCTTGGGTTGTTACTTAACTGCAGCTATTATCAATTTGCTTTGTTCTCTCCTCTCTTAAGATAAGAAATCTGCTAGGAACCTTAACATATTTGATTAAAGTATGCAACAAAACCCTCACCATTTGATGCAGAGGAACACGGAGGCAGTAAGTTGAGTGGGGAAAAATGCTGTCTATTAAAATTAGCAGCTGTTGGTGCTCCACCAAGAGCAGTTCCTGATGCATATACTTGGCCACTTGAAATATTTGAGGCAAAGTTACCCAAATGTGCAGAAGGAGGTGTAATAGAACCATAAGGTGAATCCAGACCAACAATACCTGTAAAATTATGTGTAAAACATCACTTTCCAAGAGGAACAATGGTGCATGAATGCTGGTAATGGCATAAAACAATTTGCTTATTCAATAATGTTAGTAATACTAATATATTGCTGTATGAATTTTTACTTTAAAAATATATATACCAATATATACCAATAAAACCGTTTAAGTACTTGTAATCATTGAGAGGGTGATCACATGATCATTCTACTTGCATATCAAAATATGTCAGTAATCAACAAATCAACCAGATTTCACTTTCTAAAACTTCTAAGCAAATATATCTTTGCCTTGCAAACTGATGAATCACAGAACAGAACACTGTTAATTTTAGTTGTTAAATTGGGGCTAGGAATGGAAAAAAATAATTTACCAGCGAATATTTGCTAGTTTAGAGAGAATTTAGCATCAGCAAAAACCTGAATTTTCTCAAATTTCTCAAAACATTACTATTGGAATGAATTTTATTATGTTTATGTTCTGAATGACGCCTGATTGTTGAATAGTTAGTTGGGGGAAGGGGTTGCTGCTCCTGGTGCCCAACAAATGTAGTTGCATTTTTTTATGTCCATGCCATTTTTGTTTTATTGTATACAAGAATATGTTAAATCATACATCAAAAACAAGGTTTCGGCTCTATGGATATTAACTCCTCAAATTAGTCCAGACAAGAAGTACAACAAGGGACATCAGCACTATTTTTATTATAAGGTTACTTTACAAAGAAATTTGCAAGGTTGACTGAAAGTATTATTCTCCTCTCTAGGAATGGTCATTTCTGAAACACTTTCTGTGCTTTCCCCACATTTTGAACTGGGCTGCACAAAACCATTGTTTGGGATCTGACTCTTCCTCCAGTCTTCCAAGGTCATTCCTACATACCATAACAATGGAATAAGGAATTGTGGATGCAATTTATTTGTGGCAATTTCAATTTACTTCCTGGCAAATTGGAATCTTTTAAGATTAAATAATTTTGGTTATACCTATACTAACACCCCCCTGAAACATGTAATTCAATCAAGAACATCATCACTAGAATCAATTCAACTATGTTTGATACTATGTAACTTTGTACGTTCTCATAACTCCTTTGACATGCCAGAAATATGCAAGTAATAGAATACTACAAATGAGTGTGCCAAATCTTCATGGCTGACTATAATGCACTCTTAACTCTTAGCCCCTGATGCTACCCCCTTATGTAGGGTCATATATAAGAATCACTTATGACAATTTCATCAACAAAAGTCATGGAAATGTATATTTAAGTTCCATCATGATCTCAAAAACTTCCATCCCATCAACCTTACTTTGTCCTAACTACTGAACAGTTCCCTTTTTTGATACAGCTCTTTGGCAGATGAGTGACTATATAATTTGACACACACACACACACATTAAGTAATGGTAAAATTACACAATGGACAAATAAACTACATGCTTCCAACTTCCATAGAGAACAGACCATTACATCCATCATATATAACCGGGCTTTACAATATAATCATGTATCTTCTGACCCATTATATAGAGACACTCACCTAGTGGAATGAAACCAGACATCAGGAAACAGAATTACCCTCCTCTTAAGATCAACAGGCGAAAAAATACAGCCAGATCAATTCTTCGGGTAGATCAACTAAAGGCAGACCACCAAAACAGAACAACAGACTACTATTGGCTGCCACTTACAGCTCACAGCTACAGCTCAATTTAAAAGTGTTGCTTAATAAAATATAATATGCAACAGCACTGTACCTTCTCAGGCACCATCAGCTTTGCGAGGTGGTCCAGACAAGAAGTATACTCAAAGTATACTAGCTCTAGCTTTATAGTAATGTAAGACTGTATTAACAGAGTCTTGGAAATCTTAAAGTACATCTATCTCTCTCCTGTTGCCTTTATAGTCTAAGAAATTAAAGACGGTCCCTTCTGAGGTGTTTGTCACACCCCCATTTGTTTTGAGAGTTCAGCTGCCAGTTTTCTTAATAGTTTAGTCTATGGAAGTTTTTCCTCCCGTTTCCCAAAGTCATTCCCATATGCTATTATAGGTACCGAGTTGCATGTCTGTCTCAAATATAAACAATCATTTAAACTGAAATGAAACCGAAGCAGATTTTCATAAACAACAAAAAAGAACAGGACAATGGTGTAACATGGGAACTAGATTCTACCACAAACTCAGATGTCTGATTTGCCCCTAAAATTACACCAACACATCACACATCCAATGACTACACACACAAGATTAGAAGCACCTAATTTTTATGAATCATAAACCTTTAGCTTTTAGTTTTGTTAACCAGAGGTTCAGTATCATTCATATAATGATGATGTCTATTCCTGTAATAGAAGATGACCTTACTCAGCAGTCTCATATAGATGTTAAACAGAACGGGTGGCAATCCATCAACCAGGCGCTTCAAGCTTAACCTCTTCTCCACTGACAGGGAAAGGAGAACTACTGCAACACTGTATTATTTTCAAACTCCCTTGGTTTGAAAATGGTTTTCTGGTTAACTTTCTGGTTGAGAAAGTTAAACATGATGGTATCAAATGCTGCTGAGAAATCAAGGAGAACCAGAATGTCTTCACTACTCCCATACTGGCTCTGCCACAGTGCAATCAATGTCATCCCTGTACAACACCCTGGCCTGAAACTAGTTTAAATGGGTCCAAATCATCTGTTTCTTCTGAGATCATTTGAAACTGCAGCTATGCCACTTTCTCAATCATTTTTCTTAAAAAGAAAAAGCCAGAGACTTAGGTATAAATTGTCCAGAATAGCTGGGATCAGTAATGGCTTCTTGAGGTGAGGTACGCTATTGCCCCCTTTCAGGCAAATGAAACCATCTCCTCCCTCAAGGATGATTTCACTGCCAACCAGGATGGATATGGATGTAACAAACTGATAGCTAGGTTAACAACCCCATTGACCCTGTTAATTTCCTTAACAGTCAAAGGATCAAACCCTTTCCAGTTAGTAGGACAGGACAAGACTCTGCCTCAATCAACTTAACTGTACATGCATAGTCCAATCTAATTCAGTATGTATCTAAGTGATTTTATTTATCAGCTGTCTAGTACATTTCTAAAGTAGACTTGTAGATGTTCACATGGGCCTTTCCTCCCCAGTAACGGTCACTTTAAACCAAGCTACTAGCCAGTTATCTGGAGATGCAATAAGAGTGGAAAGTAGTTATTTCTACCCATCTTATCACCGTAACGTAATCTTTAATGTTAGCTGTCAAATGGAAGTAGTCAAAAATACTCTTCACCTTTTTTCCAATGTCTGTCTAGGCATCTATTCTATTAGTTTATTTCCCAGAACTACTGGGACCCAAATAGGAAAACCCACCAAAAAAAAAATCAATCACATATAAGATCCCTAACAGGTAGAGCTAAGGTCTCAGTCAAATGACCCACCAAATCACAAGTTACATTCGTGTCATGCTCCATTTTATAGCTAAACCTTTTAGAAAACGAGATTGCTTATTTGCATGCATAACTAGAATATGATCCCATTATTCAACAGATAGATAAGATTTTACACCAATCAGACTTCAGTCTTTGACATCCAATAATAAAATACTAAAGAGTAATACTGGGCACATGAAACAATGAAAAAGGTGGATCTTATATTTACCTGAGGGATTTGGAGCTGGTCTCTGCAGTGGAGGTCTAAACCCTGGGGCTTTGGAAGTATCTAACTGATGTAATGAATCTGAATTTGACAGAAATGAAGACTTTCCAGACAAAATAGATTCCGGCATTGTCTGAGATGACAAGACAGAACCACCCCAGAATGCATGAGCTGAGGGAGAGTTATTCTCAAATAGTGTGCTAAATGGTCCAAATGGTAAAGCAGCACTGAAATTGGTGGTCATGGATTTATTTGTGGGATGGACTGAATTTTGAGAAACACTCTGAGTAGTGGAAGGAACTTGCCCTGAAGAAGGAACACTGTGGGGTCTTTTTATGTGGCTGATATTAAGGACTGGAACTGTAGAATTCTGAAGAGGAGCTGAATTCTTGTGCACAGAATTGGTTCCATGGGAAGATCGCCTGACAGAGGCATTTTCTATTTTAGCTGGAGTAGAAGACTGAATAGATCCTACTGATGCCTGAGGCAAAAGATAGTTTGCTGGAGAGTTTACTGAAGCATTAGCAGGAGTAACTATTGGGGCAGAAGAACTCACTGCTGTTAAATTTGGAGGCACAACCATGCGAGGATCTTGTATTGGAACCTGAGGCTGTAAAGGTGGTCTTGCTTCTTGCGAAAGAGGCCCAAGAGACTGTGGCTGACCCAGCTGTTCCGAAGGAATGCCAACATAACTATTTGATTGCCTGTTATTGGCCAAATTTACAGTTTCCACAACTGGTGAACTACCTACTTCCTGGTCAGAAGATAACACCCTTTTGCTTGGAGAATTTCTTGTACATTCTGAAGGACTATTTCTAGAAATCTTTGCTGACTGGGCCGGTGGTGAAGGGGAAGAAGTGGATGAAACTGGGTATTGCTCTTTGGCTGTAGGAAAAGGATATATGGCATTTGTTGTTGTTGTACTGTTGTTGCTTGCTGTGGTTGAAATTGTTGTGTTAGTGCTGGATGTTTTCACCACAGTGACGAATAGTTGCCTTCTCACTGAGGGAGAATTGAGACTGCCATTTGCAGAAGAAACAGGGACAGTAGACACCACCGAGCCTGTGGTAGCTGTTGAACTAGAAGTCAAGGAACCCACAGAATTCACTTGACAACCGCTGCTGTTTTGATTGTTATGGCGAGGCACGGTGTGAGACTTAGGTGAGTTAGTTGCTCTTGCAGGGCTCAGAGGTCTAACAGGGAAAGGACCCCAAGTGGTTTGAGCTGGTGGGAAAGTTCCTCCGAAATGGGTCATGGGCAACCTTGGTGGGCGAATCTGTTGGAAAGTCTGAGCAGCAAGCAATGCGTGTGCAAATTGGGGAGGGGGATAGGCTAATGGTAGTGAAACTGGAAATCCAGGCCTAACATTGTTCATGGGATTCTTCACTGTTTTATGGGTACATGCTGATGAAATTGCAGGCACAGAGACTGCTGTAGCAATCTGAGATGATGATGATGATGATGATACTGCTACAGTGGTGACTTTGTTCCCAGCTACAGAACTGTGAACTGTTGTAGTGATGGCATGTGATGATGTTCCTATTTTGGGATAGGCTGCAGAATTTTTCAAACGATTCTTTGGAATGAGCTCATCAATTTCTTTATCTGGATCTTTAATCAGAGCATTTATAAGTTGTGTTGCTTGTCGTGTTGATTCTGTACCTCCCCTATAACAGATGCATGAGGACAGGTTTTTTTAAATCAAAAATTTTAAAGAAAAGAAATTTAATTACTTTATGGCAAGATTTGTGCTATGATTCTCTCTAATAGTGAACTCAAGTGTTTGAATACCAACCAGGCTTGAATAAAAAAAAATCAATTAGACATAAAATTATGCTTAGATAAATTCTAGGTACAGTGAAGTACAATACAGAAAAAGGTGCTTAATCTCAGAAAAACACAGGGAAAAATGAAAAGCTAAATCTAAGAAAAAACTGAAATGGGGAAATGACATATGCTCCCTGAATCTCTCATATCTTATTACAGGAAAACACAGCTATCTCTCAAACTAGAATTCTTGACAAGTGGTTTGCAATAAGAAGGTAAGGTAAGTTAACATTTTTTGACTAAAATCTGTCCCTTAACAAGGGCCCACCTAAGGCATTTAACAACTACCACATATACTCGAGTGTAAGTCGAGTTTTTCAGCCCCCAAAATGGGCTGAAAAACTAACGCTTGACTTGCACTCGGGTCAACTGATTTTTGGGGACCTACGGTGATACCCGTGTAGTGTATGCCAAACACGCTGTGTGGACATCAATTTAGCCCTGAAAAACAGCTGTTTTAGTTACGGTCAGCCATTTTGAATATTTAATTTTTTAATTTTTTTTTGCTGGGCCCTCCCAGCAAACAGCTGTGCTGCTGCAAACAGAGCGAATAAAGGTAGCTATAGACTGCA
>JANHFQ010009477.1:0-13358 GCA_032468035.1 Aparallactus werneri | reverse complement strand
GAGCACCGCCCCCTAGAGTCGGAAACGACTAGCACGTATGTGCAAGGGAAACCTTTACCTTTACCTTTTTAACATTTAAGAATCTTTTTAATTAGACATGTCATACTTAGAGTTTGGAATAGATATATATTTAAAAAAAAGATTATTCCTAAACTGCCCTTAGGATTGTTGCCTTTTATAGAAGGGAGATGATAGCCAAGCAATCATGGATACCACATGATGATCTCTTACTTTGGGATCATATGGATTTGAGACACAAAATGAGAGAAGAATTGGAAAAGGAAGGTTATACTTATCACTGACTTTCTTATTGGCAACTGCCTGAAAGGTTTAAACTGGATTTTAAACAAATGATTTTACAGATAAAATAATAAAGTTAAAGATAAAAAGGTAAGAATCGTACTGTAAAATTTTATAAATTGTTATTGCAATTTAATCTTGGAGATGAGTATGTGAAATATTGTATGGTTAAATGGACTACAATATTGGGTATATTATACTTGATCCATGGAAACAAATGTGGACATAAGGCTTAACACTGAGTTATAATCTGAAGGAACATTTAAAAATGATGTGCTGAATTCAAAACAATGAAAAATTTAAAAATTACAATAAAATCCTGTTTTAAAAAAAATCTCCCCCTAGTGGGATAGTTGCTTCCAACATCCACAAAATATGTTTAAATTTTAAATCCCGTTTATTTTAAACTAGCTGAGTACCCGGCGTTGCCCGTGGTTTTTGTGTGTGTGAAAAGAAAGGAGAGTAGAGGAAAGTAAAGGAAAAATGAAAGGAGAGGAGAGGAGAGGAAGGGAAGGAGGAAGAGGGACAGGAAGGAAAGGGGGAAGGAAAAGAGAGGAGAGGAAATGAAAGGAAAAATGAAAAGAGAGGAGAGGAAGGGAAGGAGGAAGAGGGAAAGGAAGGAAAGGGGGAAGGAAAAGAAAGGGGAGGAGAGGAGAGCTTCCGCAGCTCACAGTGAAGGCTGCCCCGTGTCCTGGTGCGCGTTTTAGCTTTTATTTTAATGTGGGCACTTCTGGCGCTTCTGCAGGTCGCAGGGAAGGCTGCTCCGTGTCCTGGGCGGCAGCTCTTCCCAGAGCAACAGGAGAGGTCAGTTTTCGGTTTCATTTTAGCGTTGGCGCTTCTTGCAGCAGGGACGGCAGGGGAAGGTGGGGGGGGGGAGACATGGAACAAAGCTTGGGGTTGTTGTGAGGAGGAGAGAGGTAGTTGGGGCCGGACTTACCATGGGAGCTTTGGCGTGGTGCAGTAGAGGAGCAGTTCGTGAATGAATGTGGCGTCTTTCCTCGGTGAGTGTGGACATGCGCAATAGGCGCGAAGGCTTGGACATGTGCAATAGGGGCTAAGGTGCAGTTTGGTGCCTCTTGTGGCGAGGTAGAGGAAATGCTTGTGTTTTGAATGTTTTCAATGGTGGTTGGAAGCTGAACGTTGGGAGGGATGGGCAGGAAAATGGCAATTGTAGAGGTGGCAAAGTGTGGGTGGGCAGATGTGACCCCCCAGTGCTGGTCTCAAGAGGGCAAGCTGTCAGTGTGGCAAGTTTGGGGCAGATTGGTTCAGCCCTGGAGGAGCCTATACCGGACCTACAAAGAAACAAACTAACTAACTTAAGAGGGCTGTTTTATATATATAAGATAAAAAATATGCCACCAAAGTCTCAAATCACGTTCCTCTCTTCTGAATGGGAGACCACCACAACTTCAGGAAGGGGGAGATGGGTGGGGGAGAAAGATGGGCCTGCCCTGTCCTTTAGTTGCAATGAAGGGAAGGCAATTTCCATGAGGGCCTTTATCTTTGGAGCCTAAACAGACTTTCCTGAATTTACACTTGAACCAGAGGCTTCTCTTCTAGATTTGATAGATGGCTAAAGTAATGGAACTGTGGAACTTTGTTTTTCTGACAACAGCAGCAAAGCTCTCTTCACACACAGATGGAAGGATTCACACATACCCAGAATGGAAGAACGGATGGGAAGTGGACTGCTTTGGGTAAAGAAAAGTTCGTCTAGATTTCCTTCTACTTGGAAACCACTCTTGGATTTGCTTGTAACTAAAAGAAATTTAATTTAAACCTGGGTTTTTTATGATTGCAAAAATTTATAGAGATAAACCTACTGTTTGTTATGGTTTATTCTAATTCAAAGAGTTATTGATAGTTAGGATTTCACCTGGAGTGAAGGAAGTTCAAAGTTACTTTTTCTCTATAGCTTTTCTCTCCTTTTTGTCTGCACTTCCCAATTTTACTTTTTTCCCTCTCCCCCTTGCTTTTTTCAGTTCTTTCCCTTTTGTTTTCTTGTACTTCGTTTGTCTAAAATTTAACAAAGCTTACAAACATTTATATGATTTTCAGGGGCTGATCCACTGAAAAACTGTTCCACCATCAGGGCACACTGGGGCTTTTTCCCATGTGGTTTTTCTGAAGTCTCCATTTTGAGGAAAACTCAATCGCACTCTATGCATCTCCATGGCTTCATCCCTCTATGGACTTTTTGATGATTTCTAAGGCTCAGTTTTTGGGTAAAACATTTCCCACACTCCCCACATTTATAGGGCTTCTCCCCCGTGTAGATTCTCTGATGAACCCGTGGCTGTGTTGCTGTGAGAAAACTTTTTCCACACTCCCCACATTTATAGGGCCTCATTCCTGTGTGCCCTTCTGGGGTCTCCGAAGACCAGCAGACGCCACAAATCTTTTCTCACATTCTGGGCACTGATAGAGTCTGTCTCCAGTGTGGAGTCTCTGATGTTGGATTAGGGTTGACTTTTCAAGAAAACCTCTCCACATCCTTTTGACTTCACCTTGCATTCTCCATGTTCCTGTTCTAAGAACTCTCAAGTTATCATCTATAGGTAGTCCTCTACTTACGACCACAATTGAGCCCAAAATTTCTGTTGTTAAGTGAAACACTTGAGTTTTCCCATTTTACGAGCTTTCTTGCCACAGTTGTTAAGTGAATCCCTGCAGTTGTTCAGCTAGTCACATGGTTGTTAAGCGAATCTGGCTTCTCCCTTGACTTTGCTTGACTGAAGGTCACAAAAGGGGATCAGGTGACAATGGAACATTGCAACCGTCAGAAAGGTGAATCAGTGCAAGCATCTGAATTTTGATTATGTGACCACGGGGATGTTGAGAAATGGTCATAAGTCACTTTTTTTAGTGCCACTGTATCTTCGATCAGTCACTAAATGAACTGTTTTGGAGTCTAAGCCCCGATAAATTCTAAGCTCTGATAAAAGTTTCTTTCCAGCAAGAATTCACTGATGCTGAAAGAGTATTTTTCCACGCAAACCATACATCACACTTCAAACATTTAAAGTGCATCTTTCCTATATGGGTTAGAGTGACATTTTAAAAAGACGATTGACAAGAAAATGGTCTTCCACGATCTAAGAGTCTAATTTCCACCACCACCCCCTCCCCCCTTTAGGAACTCTTATATGACTTCTAAGGGTTGAACAACTATGAAAAACTGTTCTACCATCAGGGCCCATTAGGGCTTTTTCCATGTCGATTTCCTGATGTCTCCCTTTTGAGCAAAACATTACCGCACTCTATGTATCTCTATGGCTTCACTCGCGCATGTCCCTTTTCATGCTTTCCAAGGTGTTGTTTTTGGGAAAAACATTTCCCACACTGCCCACATTTGTATGGCTTCTCCCCCGTGTGGATTCTCTGATGAACCCGAAGCATTGTTGCTGTGACAAAACTTTTCCCACATTCCCCACACTTATAGGGCCTCTCTCCTGTGTGCCACTTCTGGTGTCTCCGAAGTTCAGCAGACTCCACAAATGTTTTCCCACATTCTGGGCACGGATAAGGTCTGTCTCCAGTGTGAAGTTTCTGATGTCGAATTAAGTGTGGCTTACAGGTAAAACATCTCCCACATTCTGGGCAGTGATGCGGTTTTTCTCCGGTGTGAAGTCTCCGATGTCGAGTCAGTTGTGACTTATAGGTAAAACATCTCCCACATTCTGAGCACTGATGGAGTTTTCCTCTTGTGTGAAGTCTCTGATGTCGAATTAGATCTGACTTGTCATAAAAACATCTCCCACATTCTGTGGACATTTCATTTTTCTGCAGACACTTGTAAGGCTTCTCTCCTGTGTGAACCCTCTTGTGCTTTCTAAGATAACGTTGGCACGGAAAAGATTTCTCACACTCCAGACATTTATATGGATTCTCTCCCGTGTGCTTTCTCTGATGCGTCAGAAGTTCATCTTTCAGGGTAAAAGATTTCTCACGCTCCAGACATTTATATGGATTCTCTCCCGTGTGCTTTCTCTGATGCGTCAAAAGTGCATCTTTCCGGGTAAAAGATTTCTCACACACTGAGCATTTATGGCATTTGTCACCCGTGTGGATTTGACAATGACGTCTAAGGGTTGATAATTGAGCAAATGCTTTCCCACAGTCTAAACATTTGAACTTTTTTTCCCCTGTGTGTACAACCTGATGACGCCTGAGGTTTGATATTGTACGGAAAAATGTTCCACACTCAATGCACTTATAGGGCTTCACCCCTGTATGGATTCTCTGATGTTGAAAAAAACTTGTGCTTGCAGAAAAACATTTTTCACAATCCTTACATTTATATAGTTTTTCTCTGTGAGTCCTTTGGTGGCTAAGAAGTTTAGAAGAATTGACAAATCTTTTCTCACATTCTGGGCACTGATGGGTTTTTTCTCCACTGTGAAGTCTCTGATGTCGAATTAGACTTGACTCGTCATAAAAACGTCTCCCACATTCTGCGGACATTTCATTTTTCTGCAGACACTTGTAAGGCTTCTCTCCTGTGTGAACCCTTTTGTGCTTTCTAAGATAACGCTGGCAACGAAAAGATTTCTCACACACCAGACATTTATATGGATTTTCTCCAGTGTGCTTTCTCTGATGCATCAAAAGTTCATATTTCCGGGTAAAAGATTTCTCACACTCCAGACATTTATATGGTTTCTCTCCCGTGTGCTTTCTCTGATGCATCAAAAGGGAATCTTTCCGGGTAAAAGATTTCTCACACACTGAGCATTTATGGCATTTCTCACCCGTGTGGATTTGGTAATGACTTCTAAGGGCTGATGAATAAGCAAATGCTTTCCCACAGTCTAAACATTTGAACTTTTTTTCCCCTCTGTGTATAATCTGATGACGTCTGAGGCTTGATATTATACGGAAAAATGTTCCACACTCAATGCACATATAGGGCTTCACCCCTGTATGGATACTCTGATGTTGAAAAAGACCTGTCCTTTGAGAAAAACATTTTTCACAATCCTTACATTTATACAGTTTTTCTCTGTGCGTCTTTTGGTGGCTCCGAAGTTTAGAAGAATCGACAAATCTTTTCCCACATTCTGGGGATTGATAGGGTCTCTCCCCAGAGTGAATTATCTGATGTTGAATTAGGTGTGACTTTTGAACAAAACTTCTCCCACATTCTGGGCACTGATAGGGTCTTTCCCCAGTGTGAATTCTCTGATGAATCCGCAGGCTTGATTTCCTGGAAAAACGGTTCCCACATTCTGGGCACGTTTTGGTTTCCTTCTTTGTGTGTGTTTTATTATGTTGGGAAAGAGATGAGCTGCGAGTGAAACATTTCTCACACTCTAAGCATTTATAAGGACTCTGCCCTGTGTGAATTTTCCCATGTTTCCTAAACAATTGTTTATAACGGAAAGATTTCCCACACTCCTGACATCGGTAAGGTTTCTCTCTGGTGTGGATTTCCTGATGTTTAAGCAGCTCTGAGTTTTGGGGAAAGCACAGCCCACATTGCTCACACTTGCATGGCTTCTCTTCAGTTGGGCTGTTCGGAGGCCTAGAAAGACGCCGTTTCTCAGGAAATCTTCCCCAACGCTTCCAGGATCTCTGAGATCTCTTTCCCTGGTGGATTCGCTGATGGGCTCCAAGGTCTGAGCCTTTAGCAAAACGCTCCCCGCACTCCCCGCATTTGTAAGGCTGCAGTCCAGGGTGGCTCCGGAGATGTTTGGCAAAGCTCCACACTCCAGGAAAGGAGTTCCCACAAAGGAAACACAGGTGGGATCCATTCCCTGTGTGCAGCTTCCGGTGGATCAAAAGGAGGGACTGGTGAGCAAAGGATTTCCCGCATTCGGAGCACTTAGAGAATCTCTCCTGATTCCTTCGGGTGAAGCATTTTTCCCCTCGCATAGTTTCCATAGTTGCTCATTTGCGGTTCCTTGTAACCAAAGACTACTTGCAAGCAAAACTTTGGCTGCACCTGAGAACAAAAGAAAAAGAAGTGAGGACATATATTTGCTCTCCTTCAGCCCCCAAAATAGGATAATAGGTAGAGGACCCCTTACCCGAACTCTGGGGGGATTCCAAAGCTTCAATTTCCTCTCAGCCAAATCAAAATAATATCTGGGATCCTCCCTGTGGAACTGACTTTCTTAGCAAGGGGGGATCTTTCTAGCAACCCCCCCCCAAAAAAAATTTGTCTGATTGAACTAGGATGATCTCTGCTTTTTCCTTTCTCTCAGTTGGGTAGGGGTTGATGCAGATGAGAGACCCACTGCAAGAACACACAAACACCCCCCCCATACTTGCATATGTTGGATGGGTCCATAGATGTTGTAAACAGAAATGGGACAACTTGCCACAGCCAACACAGTCATGGACAATTCACTGCGGGGCGATGAGCCGTGGCCAAATGACTGTCAACCCTGAAGATGGCCTGGCCGAAGCCATTTTTGTCTGCTTCAGTGTTGCCACGCTGGAGTTGAGGGTCAGAGAGGGGGGGATTTGAGATAGCGGGATTTTTGTAGCCAAAACAAAGTATTTTCTCTTGGGAACCAAGGACATTCTCACACCTGGTCGGAAGGAGGCGGAGTGATGCTGAAGCGGAGAGGTGCAAGGACACAAGACTGGTCAAGCTCTGAGGTGTATGAAAAGGTTTTATTGCGCAGAGATTCAAACAACACAACACAAGGTTATGACAAAGGTTTGAACCCCCGATCCAAAACTTCAGTTCTCATTTATACATTTTCTGAGTATAATTTCCTGTGCAGATGGTCAGTACCATCAGGAAGTGAAACTATATTTGGAAAACAGAATTTAAGCAAGCATATGCAACTTTTTGGTTATATTTGGCTTTTATGGCCGTTTACCTAGTCATCCTTCATTAACAACAGGATGTTCTCAAGATTTCAACATGTTAAGCAATCTTAAAGTGTTGAGCAAAGCAGTCTTACAGAAGCAGAATAAGCTCTTTAATATATGAACCAAAGTTTAACTTTGAGGCCTAGAGGCCTGAGGATTAGAGTGATACAGAGAGAAATAAATGCATATGAATCAGACCCTGGTATTTTCCTCTTCATTCTCCCCCCTTTGCGACTCATCTGAATTTCCCAGGAGAGTCGCATATTGTAATGGATACCAGTACCCAAACAAGGGTTCGTATTCAGGTTTGTGATGTGCCTGATCCCATGCCTGATCCCAAAGGGCTAATATTTGAGCAGTAGTTTTCTTTTCAACTAACGTAGACAGATTACTTGTAATGGTTCTAGTGATTATGGGAAGAAGACAAGGCACAATGATACATCCAGCAGCAATGATACCTATACCTGCTATCATTTCTTGCAAACTAGGAAGTTTGGGGAACCATCCAGAGAATGCCTCTCCTAGGTTCAAGCCCTTCCACGTCTGCACTGGCACGTGAGCAAGTTTAACCATTCGGTCTGTGATTTCCTTAATGACTTTGCCGCTATCGTCGATTTCAATACAACAGTTGGTGAGGTTAAACTTTCCACAGACCCCCCCTTCCGTAGCGAGTAGATAATCTAGTCCTAGCCTATTCTGCATTATATACGTGCGTGATTTTACACTCTCTTCCGCAAGCTTATTTAAACTCCTTACCGTTTCATTTGTGATCAGTTCTACCACCGCCTGTAACCTGATAAGGCGATTTAGGAGATATAAGGGGGTCCTGCCGGACTCACCGTACATGCCGTCACTCGCCCACGTGGCTGGCCCGTAAACGTGGATAATACGCTCTGGGGGCCAGTCGTCTCCCCAAGTACCGATTTTTAAATCGTCTAGTGGGTTAATGATGGCAGCACGCTTCTTCCTGGCTAGTTCCATTCTTATATCTTGGTAAACTGGGACTCCCAATAATTGTCGATTACTCAAGGAAAGAAGGAAGAAACTGGGTTTTATGATTCCTAAGACACAGGATCCATACCACCCTCGGGGAAGAAATCCATAAGCATATTTGCCACATATCCAGTAGAACCCATCAGGTGCTACCCAATCCACATCGTCTAGTTCCGGGTGATTCACATAGGCAAGAAGGGTAGATTTTTGTAATGCTAAATCATCAGGTGAGGGGGGTGTATTACTACCGGACCACCATGTATTATTGTTCCAGGTATTGAGACAAAGTAAAGACCCAACAGGTACTGACCTTTGCAGAGTTTGGTTCCGCTTGTAACAGACCTTGCCAACAAGGTTGGTGGTTATGTGCCAGGTCCCTTTTTTACCTTTTTGTAAGGAAAGATTTTTGGCTGTTTCCATGTTTAATATGAGAGAATAGTTTACCTCTTGAGCATCCCATGGCCATTGTTCTCCCATATTAGTGCCACCGCACACAAAGCAATTCTTTACCATTAATGCAGCAGCCACTGACTCCGCTAACACCATAAATGTGTTGGTGGCGATTTGAGGGATATCAAATTTATTTAGTTTTTCAATTTCTTCATAATAAGACCAAAACAAAGAGTGTTCTCTACTATGTTGTGTTCGGCTGCGGGTGAACGTAATATATGTGGACGGATCTGTTCCAGTGCCATCTATACTCAATGCATAAGTCTTACTTCCTGCGCCACTATAAGTTATAGTAATTTTATCTAGATCAGTATCTTTCTTAAACTCCTGTATACCTGGGCATCCCGTATATCCTCCTCCAGTATAATCACAAACACAATCCCATCCAGAACACTCAGTTGTTACTCCACACGGAATCCACGTGTTGGGATTTCCGTATTGCCAACAAGTTATTCTGACATAAATATTTGTGATTATACCTGTAGGATTTTATCCACTCCTTAGACCCACACGCTGTTGCTAAGGGGTGTCTGCCCATAATTTCACATACGTTAAAAGTAAAGGTGGCTGGGGTTCCTGTAGGAATGGATACTTCCATAACCTTATTCATTCGATCCTCGCCCTCAGCCTTTTTATTGCTCACTCCCTTTTTACCTACCCATAAACTGACTTGTTCCATTATAATACGAGAGGGATCATAACATTGGACTCCATCCTTGCTCAAACATCTATGGTATAATGTGGATTGATGTGTACACGGTTTGAGATTTCCAGTAACACAACCTTCTGGTTGATGTGTATGGAAAATCAAAGTTGAGTTCAGACGTCCATGCCTACTAGTTATCTTAATACACTCTGTACAAACATTTTCGTGGTTTTCAAGAGGAGCATAACAAGTCGCCCTGTTACCTTTCCAACATTGAAAATAGGTCTTTTTATTCCTTATACAAGGCAGTAGTTTGCCTGGATCACAAGCTGTGGGGACCCCTGGCTTAAAAAGAAAAGCAATGCCTTCCTTTGTTTGGACATAATAGTTACTGCAATTCCTCTCAGAGGTCATTTCCTTATAACAAAGTATCCCCTGAGAGCCATTACAGCGGTGATACACAGTGTTTTTATGAGTGCAAGCCAATAAGTCAAACTGGGTACAGGAAAGTGGTTTGAAATTTGAAAACTGGAGATTTCCTTTTTTAACACATGGGTCACAGGTTCTTTCTTCAGACTGAGGGGTAGCCCTCCGATGCCGGGTAACACCTTTAGTTACCTTAGGCGTCTGGGGCTTTCGGACTCTTTTATTTATTGACTGGATGGCCATCATGCATGTTCCTTTCCACCCCGTTTTCAACTGGGAAATAGAGTTAATCTTATCCCATCCCCAGTACAAAGGGTCTCCACATTCTAACTTAATGGCTGGTAGGTCCCCTTTAAAAGGTGCCCTGATGCATATGCCTCGTCTGAGTGCATATCCCACCAGGGGTCAGACTTCAGGGTTTGCAAAGCCCCGATGCTGACAGGCTATGGTTACAATTCTATCAAATGCTCTGGGATGTTGGCATGGATGTGGCAGTACGCCATTCCAACAGGCAGGCATGAATAGAATCGGTGGATTTCCATCACAGGTTCCCATTCCTAGGGCATAGGAGTATACCAACGCTGGTTCGTCCGTTGGGTTACTCCATTGCCCCTCGTTGCGGATACATACTCTATTGCCCTGTATTCCGGTTATGTGCATGAGGAAGAATACCCCAAGGACAACAGATGTCATGTTCCTTGTCCCTATAATGTTCCCTTTCATGGTCTCTGAGTACCCTCTGAAGAGTCCGGCCCATCTTAAGCGAGTAAAAGGGTAAACCTTGGAGGGGCACAATCTTATACTTGGATAGCACATCCTCAATTATTACTACGTCGCACTCAGTAGTACAGTCTATGTGTGTTACACAATCTATGCAATGCGCACAACAACAACAGCCACACAAACACTCACAAAACCAGCACATTCGTTAACGGGAGCCTATCGCCGCTCTGTATGGTGGTTGGCGGGCAAATTAAAGAGATCCAGAAAGTCCTAGAAAGGAAGAAGATTATCAATAATACAATCGGTAGTACAATAGGTAATACTATCGCTATCCAGGCCATCTACTGGGAATCGTTTTGCATGTCACTTGACTTCTTTGCTTTCTACTCCCGTGCGTGGAAAGTCAGCTTCCGGAGTGACTTAGGAGGGGAGTTCTTCACTGTTGTGCGATGTAGAGTCTATTGCCGGTAAGACTCTGAGCAGAACAGTCTGTTGCTCCTTTGGGAATGGCTTCTACTAACAGGAGGAAAACTTCAAATTGCAAAGAGAGGAAAACTTTTAGATACAAGATATACAGGACGATGAGAATGGTATGTTAACACCTATTCAGTTCCCCTTCCGGGCAGATCTTAATGTCATTGGGTGCCTTATCGGTTGGGCTACAGGCTTAGTTACAGCAGCAGGTAACTCCTCTATAGCCTTCTTCACTCTGGTCCAATGAATCCAGGATTTGGATTCCGTGATTTTAATTGCCAGAGGGGACACTAAGATCACCGAATAGGGGCCTTTCCACCTTCCCTCTAATGGTTCCTTTTTCCAATGTTTGACCCACACTTTATCTCCCACTTTAAATTGGTGACATTTGGTAACTAATCTAGGAGGTACTTTTTCCATAACATACTTTTGAATAGCTTCAACTTGTTTGTTTAATTGTTGTACCATTTCTAAGTTCCACACGCCCCCCTTATGAGCCAAATCAGGCCAACCCGTCAAGGCTCGTCGCAACAAATTTGGAGGTCGTGCAAACATCAATTCGAACGGGGATAGTTTATGCGATCCCTTCGGCGCACTTCTGATTGCATATAAGGCTAGGGCAAGGCATCAGGCCATTTGAGGTGAGTCTCAGTGCATATTTTAGTAATTTTTTCTTTCAGTGTCCTATTCATTCTTTCAGCTGGTGCGGCTGATTCAGGATGAAAGGCACTATGAAATCTCCATTTTATTCCGATCGCCTGTACTATAGCCTGATTGACTTTGTTCACAAACTCCGGGCCATTGTCCGAGGAGATATGACCCGGCAAGCCATATCTGGGAATTATTTCTTTCAGTAAAAGCTTCGCAACTTCTCTAGCTTGCTTTGTTGTGGTCGGGAATGCCTCCGGCCACCCAGTATATAAATCTACCATGACTAACATGGCGGTAAACAAGCCACACCTAGGCATGTCAGTAAAGTCCATCATTAAGTAATCCATCGGGGTATATGATCGCGGCATGCACCCCGGCGGTAACAGAGGACCCTGCCTACGATTTACTTTCGCACAAGTTACACATCTTGCTACAGTTTGAGCCACTATACTGGACAAGCCATTAACAAAATAATCTCTACTTAAAGCTACTTCCAAGGCCGTTTTTCCCATATGAGTAGCTTCATGCGCTAATTTAACTAAGGTCGGAGCAACGGATGACGGTACAAACACGCGATTGTCCGGCAACACATACCAGCGGTTATCTCGCTTCGCTCGTAAATCGGTCACCGCCTTTGTGCTTTCCTGATTCGTGTAAGAGGGCTTAATTTCTGGGGGTATCACACCTAAGTCTAAGGCAATGTGGACAAGTCGGGGGTTGGCCCGTATCTTCTAGCCACTTCTTTCGCTTCTAAATCTGCCGCCCTATTTCCCAAGGTCACAGGATCATCTCCCCTTCGATGCCCTCTACAGTGCATTACTGACACCTTTTTTGGCAGATTAACCGAATCTAACAACCTACTAATTAAGTGTCCATGCAGTATAAATTTTCCCGCGGAATCCCTGAAGCCTCTTTCCTTGTACACCGCGCCGTGTGCGTGTAGAGTCAAAAAGGCATACTTGCTATCCGTCCATACATTTAATCTTTTACCTTGGGCACGTTCCAACGCCCTTATTAAAGCCCATAGTTCAGCTACTTGGGCACTACATCCAGAGCCCAGAGGACCACTTTCAATTACTGAGTCTTCATCCACAACAGCATAACCTGCAACTCTATTTCCATCCCACATATAACTAGAGCCGTCCGTGTACCAGTTTATGTCAGCATCCCTTTGAAGAATGTCTGATAAATCTGGTTGAGAGGAATACACCGTTTCCAATTTAACAAGTCCGTTGTGGTAAACGGAACATATTGGAAGAGGTGCCGGATCTCCTCCACCCCCATGGCATTTACGAAGGGCTGATCTATTTGCCGGAGGGGGGCAAAAAGATCAGTTTCGGAATCTTTTGTTTTCTTTTTCTGTGCTCTCTTTGCCCTTTCCTTCGCTTTCCTTTTTGACCTTGTTTCTGCCCCCTCCCCTTCCATGTCGGAGTTTGGAGCAGACCTACTGACCCATCCTCCTGGTTTTTCTATGGGCCAAGGAAGTATGCCTCCATGCACCACGCCTTCCTGACTCTCATCTCCTTCTGCGTCGGAACTGGGTGCCGATCTACTGGTTCCCCTTTTGAAACCAGATTTTACTTTTGGTCTCACACTGCCGTCGCCCCCTGCTGCCAGGCCTCCGTCCGTTGCCTACGCTTGATATGCCGGGGGAAGGCCTAATATCTGGGGAAATAAGGCAGCTTGCGGAGGAGCTCGGGGAGGAGGTGCGTATGGCAATGGCCAGTCGTCCTCCCTATCTTCTCCCAGTAGGGTCATTCCATGCCAAGTGACCAAATTTACAAAAAAAAAATTTTGACACCATCTCCAATCTTGCTGAAATTTGGTGTACATACAGATACATGTCTGAGATGGTGTTGTGCAAAATTTC
>JANHFQ010009468.1:5019-17393 GCA_032468035.1 Aparallactus werneri | reverse complement strand
AATAGGCAGGTGTAGAAGCCTTCATTCCCTTAACTAAGCCCTGCCTCTGCCAAATGGCATGGGAGTCTAAGAGTGTAATGCAGCCCTGGAGGTGGCTGATGGGTTGAAGGCACTCCCACTGCCTTTTCATTTTTCAGTCATTGTTTTCAACTCCGATTTAATTCTCTTTTCAACTATGGCTTTTATATGATTCTATTATTTCATTTGAAAACCACCCAAAGCTACACAAGTGTGATGGGCAGCACTGAAATTCGATAAATAAATAAAAGGGTGGAAATGCTCAACGTAGTTAAGGGAACTTAATATGATAGTTTTCTCCATGGTTGGTGGAGAAGGGAGATTCTATTGGAATAATATTTTTAATCCATAACAGATATTTCAGTCTAGTCATATATTTAATCTACTACATCATTTCCTCCTGAGATAAGACTACAAGTGCTCCTTGATTTGCAACCATTCATTTCGTGACCGTTTGAAGTTATAACAGCACTGAAAAAAGTGACTTATGAGAAATTGTCATACTTACTACCATTCGCAGCATCCCTATGGTCACGTGTTCAAAATTCAGACGCTTGGCAACTGGCATGTATTTATGACGGGTTGCAGTTTCCCAGGGTTATTTTGTGACCTTCTGACAAGCAAAGTCAATGGGGAAGCCAGGTTCACTCAACAACTATTAGCAACTTACCAGCTGCAGTGATTCACTTAACAACTGTAACAAGAAAGATCACAAAACGGGGCAAAAAACTCACTTAACGATTCTCTTGCTTAGCAGGAGAAACGTTGGCCACAATTGTGGTCGTAAATCGAGGACTTCCTGTACAAAGCAAGATAATCCTGAGGCATATGGAAGTTCAAACCATGGTGATTATCATCAACGTACGACCTTCAAGTATCTGGGACTGGGCCCCTTTGTCATTTCTTTTATTCCCTCAAGTAAAAAACGAGGCAGCTTTCAGGGATACTGGAAGAACAGCAACTTAAAAATGGATGCATGTTTTTCATGCAGAATGTAATTAGCCTGTGTAATACACTACAATGCGATATGTTTGAGGGCAACCATTATAATGAGATTTAGATGAAAGATCTCGCATCTTTTTAGCTGTGACAAGAAGATTCTGGGCTGAATAAATTAATATTGTAAACTTGCAGAGAAGGTATGTACAAGCTCCTGCTTGTACATAATTGGACTAGTAGTTATTAGATCACCTTCTGGGAGGATTGTGTCTGACACCATTTTTATTATTATTAATTGCATTTGTTTGTCATTCCCTTTGCTCCAAGGAGGAGGTCAGAGAACTCTGAATGAGGTTTCCCAATTTGCACAGAGTTGGAGAAACCGAATTGGCAGGGGGATTGGAGATTGCCTGAACCAGCTTCTTGCTTAGTTCAGACTGAAATATAGCATGTTGTCCATCCTCTAATAAATGCCTCTAAGAAAAAGGAACATTTTTCCAGTGCATCTCTTCAAGGCAGTCTGTTCCATGGTTGAACATCAGTCATGGTTAGAATATTTCTTCCAAAATTTGAGTTAAAACTGTTTCCTGCAGTTCCTTCTGACTGAGTCTATCTTTTGGATTATAGTCTTTCAAACATCTGAAAACTGAAACCATGTCTCTCTCTTTATACTTCTCCAGGCCGAACATATCTAGTTCTCTGAATTAGTTCTCAGTTTCTTACTATTCCTCCTCCCCTCTGCTTGAGTGTTTCCCACTATGTATGATCTCGTTTCTCAATGCTTTTCTTAAACTTTGGTACAGAATAAGGTGGTTTTTTTAAAAATCTGGGCATTAGGTTCCCATTAATGCTTCCTAAAATTCTTCTGGATTTATTTTATTGGATTCTTCAGATTGCTGATTCATACTGAATTTATGATTGATTAAGGCAAAGAACCCTTTATGTCTTCCCAGACTTTGTTGCTCATTTGTCATTTCAAAGTTGATGCCCTCAGCTTTGGGATTAATTATATTATGGGATATAATTCCCATTAACACGAGTTAGTGGTGGCGGGAATTGTGTTCCTGATGCATCTGAAATTCAACAGTTTGAGGGGAGTTGCAGAAGGCCCAAAGGTGGCTGGTTGTAGCTTATTCACAGCTGAGTTCACACAATACACTTAAGTGGGTCAGTTCAAGAACTAGCAGGTATATTCATATAATATATTTAGCCTGGTTGCTGGTGATGATTAATGCTAAGTTATGCTGACTCTATAATACCCTTAGGTATTCATCATTTTGCTTTTGCTTTTCAGTATGCGTACATACAGACAAAATATTTGGTTAATTATAACTTTTTTCTTTTGTGATTTAGTGTTTTGTGTGAACCAGCCATTTGGGTTAATTTATGGTGCAGAATTTTATATCAGAATATTAGGCAAAAAGGTAACATATTGCATGAATTCTAGAAGGTTTTTTTTTCTTTTTTACTAAATAAGATTTGAGTTCTAGCAGGTGTCTAATTTTAAATCAACTATACATCTTACCTTCTGGCTAATAAACTTAACAGCAAGAAAAACAAAAAGAATCAGATAACTTAAGGAAGAAGACATTTATGATATTTTTGTGTTCTTTGTGGATGCAACAGGAAAATTTTCAGTAATATTGATAATGTAGACATATATAGTTTAAAGTTCCACATATACCTCTGCTGTTTCCTTTCCTCACCCCTTCTCCCATGGAGGGGAGAAGATTGTTCTAAGAATTACAGTTTTTAACTACATTTATATGGTTTGATGTTGACTTATTCATACCACAATTTCTCCCTTTTCAACAACCAAAAGAAATCACCAATAGTCAAAAATGGAAGCAAACACATTTGCTCCTCATTGATGTTCCTGAGAGAAGTTCAGAGAGGACCTAGATTTAAGCTTCATCTTCATACAACTAAATCATTATGTTTTATGGAACTTCAGTGCAACCACCTGTTTGTGCACACTAAGCTCAGGCAAACAAGCTGACCTTCACAGAGTTCATTTGAAAGACAACATAACTTGTTCCTCCAAGTAAAGGTTGTCAAATTCATGGCCCGCAGGCTGCATGCATCATGCGCTGGCCACACCCACGCCTGGTTTAGCGAAGGGGGAAAAAAGTCCCGATACATCATGTGACTCCACTGTGATGACGCGAGTTTGACACCTCTGTTCTAAGTGATTCAGTCTCGTGTGTGTGGTGGTGGGGGCTGTCTGTCTGTGAAAAGCTGGAGTACTAGGGTTTTTTTCCTCCAAGTTGGTAGTTTTGTATATAGAGTGTTTTTTTCTCCTGGAGAACATTTAGTTTCCCAGCTTGGCTACGCAATTGTTGATTTCCTTGTTGAATTCTCTAAAACTCTGTCTGGGATCTCCCAGCCCTCTCCCATCCCTGAGGGAGAAGCATATCTAGAATAGGTTAGTGATGGATGACTTGAGCATTTCTCTCTCTTCTGCCTGAAGCTTACAAGGAGAGAAGCAACAGCTAGGAAAGAGCTGGGTAAGCAACATAATGTCAGAAGAAGGGTCTCTGTGATTCTTAGGATATCAAATATTTGTTGTTAGTTGCGAAGTCGTTGTTAGAAGAAGTTGTTAGTTCGACCCATGGTGACCCCATGGCAACCTCATGGGTATCAAATATAGCCATTGCCAAATAGTCAAGGCGCCGCCATCAGGTTCCCTGAATGTGTAATTTCAACAATTAGTCCACAATTAATTATTGGAGAAAAAGGTGCATGAGAATTGCTTCTGTCTGTAGAGAGGAAAGCAAGCTCATAAAAGGCTGAAAAAGTTTATAATCCTCATTTGGTGCATCTTACAGCTGTCACCAAAGGAAAAACATGGAATATGAATGTTTGAAAGGAGTCAAGGAGTGAAACTCTGGAAAAGTAAATACAGAATAACAGAGTTGGAAGGGACCTTGGAGATCTTCTAGCCCAACCCCCTGCTCAAGTAGGAGACGTTGTACCATTTCAGACAAATAGCTCTCCAATGTCTTCTTAAAATGCTCCAGTGATGGGAGCACCCACAACTTCTCCACTGATTAATTGTTCTCACTGTCAGGAAATTTCTTCTTATTTCTAGGTTGGACTGACTGGAGAGACTTTAGGAGACAGTGACTGCTTTGCACGGTTTCAAAATTAGAAGTAGGAATTGCCAGAGAAAAAGTGACTTTTGTAACTTGGAGAGGCCCCATCACTCTAAACACAAATTGGCCTCACCAGGATCCAGTTGTCAAATTATGTCATGTCACATTTATCATTCTGAGATGACCTTGTGGATCTGTCAGTCAGCACGGATTCTTTTCTTCCAGCCTTTCATAGGAGGCTGATAGTTGTTGTTTTTTTTAAAAGGAGGGGGACTGGTGGACTATATTATTTCAGCAGTTGGCTCTCTGAAATCTGAACAATTTATTCTGCAAAGAGAAATGTGTAAAAATGCGATTGCTGTGTTTTCACAAATAGATGCCCGGGAATATATTTGATTAATAAAAGACATATCCACAGCGGCATTTTTAGAAATAAAATAAAAACCTAATTTTTTAATACATTAATCATCCAGATTTGTGGAGGGAAAGTAGCTGGTGCATACTGAAAAGTAACAAATCTGCATTGTAATTGAGCATGGAAAAGCAAACCTATTTTTCCACTGACTGTGGAATCTGCATTAATGAGTGGGGAAATAGAGCCAGCTGTTCATACCCACACCAGTTTAATTAATCAAGAATAAAAAGTTGTTCTTATGCACTTTCCCTTGCCTCGTAGCACCCTTGGGCTGACTGCTTTATTCTAAGCATGGCGATTGTAGACGTTTGTAGTGTGCTGAAAGATATTAGGGAGTTTACATTCTGAGATGTTTTATTTAAAAAGTCGTATTCGTAAGATGACATGGAAAAGATTTTGCAACATAATAGAAAAAAACCAAGAATTCCTTTCCCCCACAACTATTAGACGGGATATGGGATAGATTCGATCAAGCCTTTCCTTTTTTCCTTTTGAGAAACAATCAGAATTAATATCAATGTGCATATCTCTATCAACATGTAACTCGTTTTGTCCAACTCTGCATAGAGCATCTTTAGGGATGTATATTTTTATGCTTGTACAGCTGACTAATGTTGTTCATTGGATTTAATGCCCATCAGAATCCACAGGATAAATCCATCATGAATGTCAATTAAGTCAATCCATCCTATCTACTATCAGATGAAATATGTAGATGTGGGAGGGTGGGGCTTGTTGCAGCGATTCCTAAAGCTGTTCCACACCATTCATTTTTGGATGAGGGTTGCTATTAATCTACTCTGAGGATGAGTCTATGACAATTTGCCCATGGCCAACTCCCGATGGACAATTTGCCATGGCCAACTCGCTGGAGGACAGTTAACTCACTATGGGACAAAGTGTTACACTGATATCAAAGAAATGGTGGAATAGAGTCATTAAACAAAGGATGCAAAAAGAGGGACAGAATGAAATGTGAATTGCAAACATTTATTTTTTAAAAATTTATTTAAAATAATTAAATAGAACTGTTAAATTATACTATGGCGAGTTGTTCCAGGGCGACTTGACTCTGGTGATTTGGCTGTGGTGAGTTGGCTATGGCAAGCTGTCCCATTCTGCTGAGGACAATGGGTGTACATTCTGCTGACCGGTGTACAATAGCCATCTCTCTCTTTCTCTGTAGATACATGTCTTGTGCCAAATGTGTGTAAAGGTATGACTGGATACATGGAAGATGGAATGCATGAGACTTGCTCATACTAGGTCATAGAGATAGAAGGGTGTGTTCTATCTGGAAAATCTCAATCTATGCATTATGCTGAAAAACATTGCATAGTGAATTGGTGAATCTTAAGACAATTCAACAAAAGACTGTTCTCAACACAAGAGATAAAGGTAGTCCCCAACTCACAACAGTTCACTGAGGCACTGTTCAAAATTACAATGGCAAAATGAAAAAAGTGACATGACCATTTTCACACTTATGACTGTGGCAGCATCTCCATGGTCATGTGATCAGAATTTAGACACTTGGCAACTGAGTCATATTTATGACAACTGCATGTTGTTCCAGGGTCATATGATTTTCTTTTGCGACCTTCTGACAAGCAAAGTCAATAGGGAAGCCAGATTCACTTAACAACCCTGTTATTAACTTAACAACTGCAGTGATTCACTTAACATCTGTGGTAAGAAAGATTGTAAAATGGGGCAAAACTCACTTAAGTGAAAGTGTAAGAAAATTGCCAAAGTGAGATTCATCTAACCTTATCAGAAATTATACCAGTGAATGCGATGTTTAGTAAACTCAAAGCTGTATATTGTGGATGGTGGTCTTAGTTCTTTTGGAACTCAAACCTAGCCTGGTTAGCTAGACTTTGAATTGAGTTGTGCTTGTGTGAATGAATGAGGCTGAGACAGAGGGAAGGATTTAAAGCTTTAAGTTCAAGAAGTGAGCAACAGCAATTGTAACTTGCATTTGTTTCAATATTCATCAATGTCTAGATAATAGCAACAAATAGCACTGGCAGTATCATCAAGAACATCTCTGTGATAGCGGTAAAAGGTGCCTTCAGTAACTATTCCAAGAAGTTTAAAATCCAACAGTATTATAAGCAAGAATAGTATATTTTTATTAGCAGGTAGAGAAAGAAGAAGATATAATAATTTAGTTTGTATAAATATTAAGAGAAATAACTTTGAAGCTGGTAGAATCATTGGTGGCACCGGGTTCCAATTGGATCTCACACATATTCCTTGCTTGATTCCAAGGAAGCAATTTATATTTCTTGTTGTGTCATACTTATAATATTGGGGAATGCAATCCTAGGTCACATTCACGGGGATAAAATCAAGATCACCTGAAGTATTAGTACTGCTTTATAAAGCCTTAGTAAGACCACACTTAGAATACTGCATCCAGGTTTGGTCACCATATTATTAAAAAGATGTTGAGACTCTGGAAAGAGTGAGGAAAAGAGAAACAAAACAATTAAAGAACTGGAGGCTAAAACAAATGAAGAACAGTTGCAGGAATTGGGTAATGTCTAGTCAAGTGAAAAGAAGGACTAGGAGTGACATGATAGCACTGTTCTAATATTTGAGGAGCTGCCAAAAAGAAGAGGAGGTCAAACTATTTTCCAAAGCATCAGAAGGCAAGACAAGAAACAATGGATGGAAATTAATCAAGGAGAGAAGCAACCTAGAACCAAGGAGAACTTTCCTGAGTGAGAACAACTAACCAGTGGAACAGCTTGCCTTCAGAAGTTGTGAGTGTGCCATCACTGGAGGCTTTTAAGAAGAAACTGGACAGCTACTTGTCTGGAATGGTATAGGGTCTTCTGTATGAGTTGGACTAGAACAGGGGTTTCAAACTGGTGGCCCACGGGCCAGATGCGTCTTGTGCAGGCCACACCCACCCCAGCTCCTCACATGGGAAAAACATTGCAAAACGTCACGTGATGGCAACGTGACATGGCAGGTTTGACACCAGCGGACTAGAAGATCTCCAAGGTTCCTTCCAACTCTATTATTCTGAAAAGGGAAAATCAGGAACCAGTCTAGGCCTACCCTATCTCTATTGCACAAACTAGATAGACCAGGAAATCAATTCCACAGGAAGGCTGAAGCTATTTTTATTGAGACTGGCTATAATAACAGAACATTATAAGTTTGATTGTGTTCTACCTCCTCTTCCTTTGCATACTTTAGTTAATTAGGGAGTCTACCTGCGATACTTTTTGTTGTTCTGCTCTTAAAAATGTTTCATCTACTTTTGCGTATCTGCACATCTCCATCAAGGTCATCTTCCTTACTTTCTACAGAAACCTTTCTTGTGGTTTAGGGTGATGTTTTAAAAGTGCTGTTTTTGAAATCCATAAAGTTTATTGATTTGTACATTCTTTAAAACAAATCTACTTTGTGGTAGCAAAATCCACACAATCTCATGTGTGATAAATGTTTTGAAAAGTCAGTGTTCCAGATGATAAGAGAGCACCCGCCTTCTCCCCTTCAGAAAAAGGAAGAGGAAGGAAGGAAATGAATTATCTTGTTGAAAATCATTTACTCTCCTAGGGGGAGAAACAAGGTAGCTGCCACATTTTTTTTAAAAAGAGTCAATTTCTGTTGACATGTTCCTGCATAAGGCACAGCGATTAAAAGGACATAGCTGAGAGCCTCTGTCTGAGCCAGAATGACTTGCAGCCAATAAAAATTGCAAGGGGAAAAGGGATAGCATGGCTAAGAAATGTTTTGCATCTCCAGCTGTGTGGACAAGAGAAAGCCAAAGCAAATGAAATCACTGGATGGGACAGGAATGAAGGTTGATTCCCCCCCCCAGAGACGGATGAACTTTTGCAGATGTTCCTACTAAAGCCTGACCATGGCAGCAGCCAGAAAGAAGCAGCAGAAAATCAAGAAGGGCCCAGAAAGTTTGACTGAACTTACAAAGAGCAATTCTTCTGTTGAAGCAAACAGAAAACTCACTGACCTGCAGCTTTTCAGCCTTCAAATGGGGGCGATGCTGAATGCCTTTCTGAAAGGAAGACATATCCAATTAATCCTTTCTTTCTGCCACTGCTATTGTGTTCATGTTCTATTAAGAGCAGAGTTATTGAAAAGGTACCACCTTTACCTGGGCCCTGTACTATAATTGCTCATTCATTATCTCTGCAGGTCATGGGGGGGGCAAACTACGGTCAACATCCAAAACTCTTATTATACACCTTACAGTGCAGTTGTGAAGAAAAGTTATATCGTTGTGTTATAGTCAGAGCAGCCTTCTGCAACTGGGCATCCTCCGCATGCAGTTCAACTAGGGATGCCATGCCTGGGCTGCAAACATGACCACTTACAAACTGTGCAAGATGATACCCATGGATGGGGAGCTGATGTGATGGACTACAATGAAGCACCAGTTTTCCAGGGAAGGAAGGAGCACCTTCCAGAAAGAGCGGGGGGCGGGGGGGGGGGAGAAGAGGCAGCCCAGCCCATATATAGCTATGAGTCAAAGGAAGAGATTTAGGGTAGTCATTCCCTAGAATCTCCCAGAGTATATCTGTTAGGTTGACAGTAGTAAGAGTTTAGTCTGGCAAGATTCCGTCTGTTAGGCATAAGCAAATAAAGAACTGACGTCTGAATGAATTGTTCTGCATTATTCTTGACTGACACAAACAATTAGAGCTATCCAGCCTTTACCAGCTTGTAACACTACTAAATGACAGAGCGTTCAGAATAGGATCATGTTACAAAAAGATATATAAAAAACAATTAAACATGGTGGAATAGAAGGGTTCTTGTGGTTGGAGATCAAATAAGATCAATGTCCCCAGAGAAGTCACTTTGGATTTTCAAAAGAAAAATTGGAGGACCAGTGGGACTAAGAAGAATGAATGGGACCACAAAAAGGCAAAGTAATAAAAAAATGGAAAAATTAAAATGCCCTGGGACTGTACAATTCAAACAGACAAGTACCTGCCACATAACATGTCAGACTTAACAATTATTGATAAGAAAGACAAAAAAGTCAGGATAGTGGGCATGGCTAATAATTAAATACAAACACCTGCAAATAGAAGTGGAACAATGGTTGCAAAAGAAAGCAGAGGTACTATTAACAGTAATAGACACCTTGAGTGCACTCCAAAACAATTCGGTATTGACAAAAATCACTACCAATCAATTGTAAAAAGCAGCTTAATTGGAACAGCTTACATTCTATGACAATACTTTTAGCACTATCAAATATCATCTGTCTATCCTATCCTATCCTATCCTATCCTATCCTATCCTATCCTATCCTTGGGAAGGACTCAATAGATGGATAAAAATTATAAAACTAGCCTAAACATCTGGCTGCCTATGCAACCTACCATTATAATAAGCAGATTCTTTAATCTGTTTTTAGCCTGTGGTGTTGTTGGGGTTTGTTTTTTACTTTCTTATTTTCAAAGAAACATTTTTGCAGTAATTGGCACAGTAGTATAGCTGCTAAGAAAGTTTGGGAATTCTGTTGCAGAAACTCCCTGGGTCGAAGTGGATGGAAGGGTGAGCGCTAAAGGAGGATTCATGCGAGCCATTTCATTTTTGAAGTTCACAATTCAATTGCTCCTACTGCTTTCAGGAAGAAGCAAGTTGTAGAATGCTGGAAACCATACCCTATTATTGATCTTTCCCTTTCCTAAAAGTTTAATGAGAATACCAGGATTCATAGAAACCTAATCTAAAAGCCTCCATGACATGGCCCATCTACAGCAGGTGGCAGCATGGATCCAACCCTGAGAATCCCCCCTCCCTCACCAAACAAGGCAAGGTTAGGCCTGTTAGTACTTGGACAGGAGACCACCAGAAATTCCACAGGCTTAGGTTAGATCAAGAAGATGGCAATGGGAAATCGTTATTGTAATCATTATTGTAACAGAGTACAGAGATATGTCCATCTGTATTCTAGACGTTGACTCAAGGGAGTCTTTGTTTATGATCTCTACCATTTCTACCCTTCCTCTGAACTATTTTCTAATTAATAACATGCCTCTTATAATTAAATTTTTTTATCCAGTCTACTTATTATTATTTAATGACAAAACTCTTTTTCTAAGTAAAGATGTACATCCAAAGAAGCATCCAACCATTTTGTTGGACCCTGGATTATTGATGACCATTCACTGGTATTTAGATCAGAGGTAGGCAAGATGGTCCTCCTATTATTGCACTGTCTATAAAACCAAAGCTGAATACGCAGTAAGCAAAGATTCTCAAAATTTCAAAATACCTGAATGCTACTGCAGTTCCTACCAGAGGTGGTATTCAACCAGTTCTGACAGGTTCTGTAGAACCGATAGCGATAATTTTGAAAACCAGAAAATACCACCTCTGATTGGCTGACCCCGGCAAATACTGCCTCTGATTGGCTGACCGCATAGCCATGCCCACCAAGCCACGCCCACAAAACCGGTAGGGAAAAAATTTGAATCCCACCACTGGTTTCCTACCCATAATCTAGAAATGAGCTAGAAATGTAGAATAGTTTATGTTCCGGTCACCATCTTGGTAGTTTTCATTGATAAGATGCCTTGTGAGACACACCCATTTTTAAAAAGGTAGATGTCTTTAAAAGAAAAGTCCTTCTAAGAATAGGATGGGGACTTTTTTTGCCAAAAACATCACTTACTTCTAGGAAGGAAAAAATATAAGGGTTTCAACTGTTCCTCTAAGAAGCAGTTGGCAACTATAATCTTTTTTCTCTCTGCGGCATAATTCATCAAAGGATCACAGAACAAGTGTGCCAGTCCATAACAGAGTTAGCTTCTATGATGTGCTTCAAACTTGCAAAAATTGATGAGGAAGGAGGAGGAAAAGGAAGGGGGAGCAGGGCAGGAGAGAGAAAGGGTAGAAAAGCAAGAAAAGCTAACTGGGAATAGAGGAAGGAAGAATTCAATCAGATTTGTAAAGGGCATAATTTACAAAATCCATCACATATTTTACTAGGCTGGGATTTACGGATTAGCCTGTAATACTTAGGTGGCTTTTTGTAATAAAAACTGAAGCTGTGGCAGTCTTGGGAAAGCAAAAAAGGGATGAAATGAACGGCAGCCTTTCTATTTTGCTTTCATTTTCCCAGCAATTTTTTTTTTTACCCGGATCTAGGTTGTGCCATTAATCTGGGCTTTATCTGCCTATGGAGAAGGATTGAGCTCTTTATTGGATTTTTGTCAAGAATAAAAGATTTAGTTTGGGATATTGTGGAAACGATTTCTGTGGTATTACACCATGTAACAAATGAAACAGCAGGGATCAATTCCTTTTTTCCAGTGTGTTCAACAGGCAGTTTGAAATATGCTCCACAATTATTGTTTATTGAGAGATAGTCATACATATATGAACATGCATTCGCTGAATTAGGGCAGATAATGATCAGAGCTGCCATATTTGATCACAGTCAGTCTGACTGCATTCCAACATTCTGTTTCAAAATATGAATTGTTGTGGATGCCTCAAATACAAATGGAAATGCATGATATTTATGGAAGACTTCATTGTCTGAGAAAATTGTGCTTCAAATCTTCTCCAAATTATGGACATTCCAAATAAGTGCACAATAACCTGTCCATATCTGAAGATGGTCTCACTGAATAAAAATGTTTGATTCTCTCCACAAAAACACAGTGCTACTAAATTTTGTTCATCTATTTGTCCCAGACATCACAATTAGGAGCCATTGTAAAACCTCTAATCAAGACTGATAATAAAAAATAATTAGAATTTCTTGCAATTTAAAAATCAAAGGTCTAGAACATAGGCCAGCTTTTCCATTACTAATGTCTTCCATATACTGAATATAATAATAATAATAATAATAATAATAATAATAATAATAATAATAATAATAATAATAATAATAATAATAA
>JANHFQ010009449.1:8318-18724 GCA_032468035.1 Aparallactus werneri | reverse complement strand
GCATATTATAAAAAAATCTTTTCTCTGATGCTGAATTACAAGTATTGTTGCTTGTAAATGAGCTGAGAAAATTATTGAACTTTTACTCTAAGAACCCTGAAAAACATAGTATAAAACATTAATTCTAAACTGCGAGTTTATTTATTGTCAAAAATGAAAACATTACAATTTACTGAGATATGTACTGACAGCTGCAAGAATAAATTTGAGACAGCAATGAAAAAAAGAATCCTAGTAAATTATGTCAAATTGGGAGACAAAATTGGAGAAAACGTAGCAATGGCAAAATTAACATTATATACCCATAATAGACATCTAATCAAATTTAAGTAATTGTAAAGTACATTATTGTACTTTTTTGCAGGACCAAACCACAAGCTTAAAAATAAAGAATTGATTACCTATTTAATTATAGCAGCCAAAATGGTAATTGTGCAACAATGGAAAACTTTACAGAATATAAAAACTGAGTTCTGAATAAGTAAAGCTTCTTCAATTCCATATTGGGGAAAAAAACAGATAAGGTAATGAGATTTCAGAAGAAGAAATCACAATTTTATCAAATTTGGATTTTATGATTTACCTGAATAACAATAGATTATAATCTGGTGTACTACTTACATATGATAAATGTTCAAATGTGTATACTTGATTTTTTATTTACATGCTAATATATTTTTTTGTGTTTTCTCTATTTTTAAAAATATATCTTGGAATTATGTTAATGCATTTACTGTATATACTCGAGTATAAGCCAACCTGAATATAAGCTGAGGTACCTAATTTTACCTCGAAAACTAGAAAAACTTACTGATTCGAGTATAAGCCTAGGGTGGGAAATACAGCAGCTACTGGTAAGTTTCAATTATTAATTTATGGGTTTGAATTTTCCAGGGAGGAAACTTAACCCACTTTTTTTTAAGGTTGTGATTTTGGGGAAGGTGCCCCCAGCACTATTTGATCATTAAATCAAAACCCAGTGGGAAGAGCTCAGTTGAGTCTAAAGTTAATTCCTAGATATATTAGTAACAGGAGGTTTCTATAGCCATCAAATCCTATTGACTAGAACAGGAGTTAAAACTACTGCAAGAATGTATGAACAGGATTTTGAAGCTTTGCTTGAAGAAAGTCAATATTTTGTGCAGCCCATTCTTGTAACTGTAGATATGTCTGCAAGCTAAGGAAAACTAGTGTTGTGAAGGGCATAATTTGCTGCAGTTTTTTTTTCTAAATCTTTCTAAGATAGGTAGTTTTACTTTCATCCTATCTATAGTTCACTTCAGTATGTGGAAGGAAATGAGTCTGAAGATGTCAAAGCAAATGAAGAAAAACGAAAGTGCAACTTTTGTTTTGTAAGAAAATCAGGAAATGGAATTCTCCATAAACTATACGCAGTAGTAATACCTCTGCAGAACAGCCAACTCTATCAGCTCAAGTTAAGATGATAAATTGACTATATATAACTCAGCTGGGGTAAGCTATGTAGAGAGTAATGAATCCTCAAATACATATGCTGCTGAATGTTGCCCTGTAGAATTTAGTCTAAACAAATGAGATACTGTTATAAAAAATATTTGGAGAAAAATTATGTGCTTCTTTAAACCCAGGAGAGTTATCTGCAGAAGCCTGTAAGTCTGTAGGAAGTGACAGTGGCTATGTCAAGTTTGAAAAACTGATGTCAGGAGGCATTATGTGCAAAGGTGTTTTTCTCAACAAGCTTCAATTGCAGAGTGTTCATTTGTTTCAGGAGATTTCATGTGGGAGACATTCCAATCAGCTTCTTTGGGAAATAATGGGACAAGTATCTAAAAAATGACTTAAAATTGTGAAGCTGAAGTCAACTCCAATGGAACATTTTGAAAAAAATAAGCAAAAGTTTCAAACTTGTTTGGAATCATTTGATGTACCTCCATATATCTATGGTGAAATAAGTAAATAATGAACAGAACAGAACAGAACAGAACAGAACAGAACAGAATAGAATAGAATAGAATAGAATAGAATAGAATTCTTTATTGGCCAAGTGAGATTGGACACACAAGGAATTTCTCTTTGGTGCATAAGCTCCCAATGTACATAAAAGCTATAAGTGATAAATCATGATCATAGTTATCATAAAAATATATTCATCATAAATCATAAAATACAACACTTAGTAACAGATTAACAGAGTTGGAGGGGACCTTGTAAGTCATCTAGTGATAGACATAATCCATTAGAAGTTTGTGTCATTTTCTGTGAATTAAGCACTTCCACAGAGCAGTGGGAAAGACCATTAGAAAGTATGTGAGAAAACACACTGGAGTGACAACACATCCCTTTGGTTTTTCATTCTGTTTGCTACTTAACTAAACTTTCAGGAATATTTCAGTGCCTAGATAAGACCTTCCACTCACATCCAATTCTGGGTCCATCTAAATTCTCCAGGAAAGGGTTTGAGAAACCTAGATTGATCTGATCTGTGGGGATTTTAAAAAGCTGTTAAAGGCATCAGAATGAGGGTATTTGTACCTAGGATTTGTGTAGGGATAATCTATGACATACTGGGTCAGAGAAGGATGTCCTTTCCAGCTTGGGTCAATGAGAATATGTAAATATTTAACTCACATTTATATCAAGGAATCATTCATGCCGTCATCTTCTGAATCTTCCAAGATCTCTATTTACTAGAGGAGAAAACATGTTTATCATAAATTAAGCCCTGCAATCATTCTTTCATAAGTAGATGGCTGAAAGCTTCTTCGAGAATGAAAGCTATTCACAGAACATAGAATAACAGAGTTGGAAGGGACCTCGGAGGTCTTCTAGTCCAACCCCTGTTCCAGCAAGAGACCCTATACCACTTCAGACAAATGTTTGTCCAGTCTCTTTTTGAAAGCCTCCGGTGATGGAACACCCACAACTTCTGGAGGCAAGCTATTTCATTGGTTGATTGCTCTCACCGTTAGTAAATTTCTCCTTAATTCTAGGTTGCTTTTCTCCTTGGTTAGTTCCCAACCATTGTTTCTTGCCTTGCCTTTTGGTGCTTTGGAAAATAGGTCGACCTCCTCACCTCTGTAGGAGCCCCTCAAATTTTGGAACAGCGCTATCGTGTCACCCCTAGTCCTTCTTTTCATTCGATAATAAGACATACCCAAATCCTGTAGCCGTCCTTCGTAAGTTTTAACATCCAGACCCCTAATCATTTTTGTTGCTCTTGTCTGCACTCTTTCCCAGAGTCTCAACAACTGGAACACCTTCCTATCTCTAGTGGAAAGTGGAGGGCGCCACTTTCAAAGTTTGGAAGATTTCCTCAACTGAGCCAGCCAGCATCGCCGTGCCCTGAGAGGCGTGGTCTTTTCTCTCACATTGTCCTGTCGGCAATAGCAAAGACAGACGAGGAGCGTCTTCAGAGAAGAGGGCGAGCGAGGTGGGGAGCGAGCTGGGGGCGGAACTGAATCCGATCCCCAGGCCAGGAGCCAAAGCGAGCCGCCCGTCCTTCAAGTGCCTGCGAGGAGTGAAGAGAGACCTGCCCCCCCCCACCTCGTCCGCCGAAGGAGCGGGAGAAGAAGGCGACCATTCGCAGCTCCGTCTCTTCCCCGAGCCCAGTCATGTGACGCGAGGGAAGCGGAGCGAGGCGGGGGGGGGGAGGCTCTCGGACTGAGAGCCAGCACCGGCACAAAACCGAGGTGCGAAGCTCCGTCACGCCACAAGCCCAGCTGCCGCGCCACCTCGCCAAAGCTAACCCGCCGGCCGTTCCCGCGCCTTTCAGCCCAAGGGCACCGGCCGACGCCTGCTCTGGCTTCCGCGGCATCCGCCGGTTCCTCCCGCCTCTTTTTCCAAGGAACCGGTCGGGTCGTTGCTGCTTTCCCACTTCAAGCCGGCGAGAGGGAAGACGCGGGACCTCTTTCTGGCCATCCCCGGGAATCTCGAGGCGGAGCCCCAAAGTCTGAGGTCGTCGCTTTCGGCCGGCGCGAAAACAGCCCAGAAACTCGGAAGCGGCTTCCTCGGGGAATGGCGCTGGGTGCTGCTCCTCGCGGAGAGAAGGGACGGGTGTGAGGGAAGGAAAACGGGGGAAAGGCTGACGGTCAGCCTGACGGGCAATGAGGTTCGTCGGAAACTCGCGCCGGGTCAGAATCGAGGCGAAGATGGAGGGAACGGAGCGGCTGGACTCTGGCGCTTCTGGGCTGAAGCGCTTGGCGAGGGCTTGACTCCGAGGCGGGGCAAAGGGAGTTAAGGAAAGGCTCTCTCTTACCTTTGGCGGGAGGCGACTTCGGAATTAAGCGGCTTAGTTTCTTGCTCAGAGGAAGAGGAACGTCGGCCGCCGGGCTTGGCGGGAAAAAACGACGTGAGGGGAAAGCGGACGGCGAGGGCGCCACCAGTGTTGCGCACGCGGACCGGGCAGGAGGAGAAGTTGCCAAGTGTCCGTCGACTCCCTGGGAAATGCCGGCTGAATGTGCCGAAGAGCCAGCAGTTCCCCTTGAGAAGCGGCGACAGATCCTCCTGCTCCTCTCCTGATGTGCTGAAGGGTCTTTTCTGGTCCTAGAGCGCGGTCCTTCTGGGCGGGACAGCCGGAAGGAGGGTAGGAATGTGCCATGCCTCGGCCGGGCAAGAGCTCGTACAGTGACCAGAAGCCTCCTTATTCTTACATCTCGCTGACGGCCATGGCCATCCAGCACTCGAGTGAGAAGATGCTCCCCCTGAGCGACATCTACAAGTTCATCATGGAGCGCTTTCCTTACTACCGGGAGCACACCCAGCGCTGGCAAAACTCGCTCCGCCACAACCTCTCCTTCAACGACTGCTTCATTAAGATCCCGAGGCGGCCCGACCAGCCCGGCAAAGGGAGCTTCTGGGCGCTGCACCCGGACTGCGGGGACATGTTCGAGAACGGCAGCTTCCTCAGGCGCAGAAAGCGCTTCAAGGTGCCGCGGCCCGAACCTCACATGCCAGCAGCGGCAGGCAAAGCAGGGGGGGTGCTGCACCCCCACCTGAGCCACTATTTCCACCCTCATCACCCGCCGCCGCCGCCTCCCCTGCAGCCTCCAGCGACAACCAAAGGACATCCAGACTCGGCGGCGGTAGCAGCGGCAGCGGCGGTAGGAAGGCTGCCTCAGTTCCAGCCTTACAGCCCGGCTCCTGGCTTCAAGCATCCCTTCGCCATCGAGAACCTCATTGGCCGAGACTACAAAGGAGTGATCCAGGGCGGTGCGTTGCCCCTGGCTTCCGTAATGCACCACCTGGGCTACCCAATGGCCAGTCAACAGATCAGCACCATGGTCAGCTCAGTGTGGCCCCACGTGGGCATGATTGAGCCCACGGGTGGCATTCCCCTTTCGCCAGGAGAATACGGACCTTTCGGGATGCCGGTCAAGACCATCTGCCACCCATCGACACAGACACTGCCTGCAATCCCTGTGCCAATCAAGCCCACCCCATCCACTGCCATCTCTGCCCTGACGGTCAATCATGTCACACAGCAGCTCTGTCAGACAACGTCTCCCAGTGCCTCCTCTTCTCTTCTTGAACAGATTCCTCCAAATTCCTCCAATGGCAAAATCTCCTTGCATTCTGCCTTGGTGCATTCATAGAATGGAAGATGGAGAAGTATGACTCTTGACACAATCCTATCCTCTAAAATATAAGCACAGGCCAAAGATTGATCTGGGCCTGCTGAGTGTCTTTGGAAAGAACATTTTGTGTTATTATAGTTACAATTATGTATTTTGTCTGTTGTAAAATCAAAGTGTTCAGAGACAGGTTCAGGTAAGAATTTCTGTGTTCAATGTTAGCCATCATAAACTCATAAATAGTCTTGTTAATTTTGTGAAATACTTAAAGCTGTATTCAATTAGCACATGAATTGCTATATAATGATACAAGCATGCATGCACACAAACCCAGACATATACTCATGCCACAAGTTCCAGTCCCAAAAGAAACTTTATACACAATTGGGGTAAATTTTGCCTCCCTCAATTTCTTGAAAATAAGTTACCCTGAACCATTGTTGCAATAGAAAAGAATCAAGATTAAGTGAAGGCCTATCAGAATTCCACCAGTACTGAATCAGCCTAGTAATTTCAATTAGACTTGTTTTCATGTTAGCATGTACAAAAATGAGGTATACAGTAATTGGAGTGAATTTGTAAATATATATATACATATCTCAAATGAAGTATTTTAGCATTGTAGGTTATGAGCTATAAAAATCAAAGAAAATGTTGCCATTGATTGGGGTTTGCCATTTGTTCTATAAAATAAAGATCCCGTGCTCTTGCAAGTTTAAGGGTATGAAAGCTTTTAAATCACCCAGAATTATTCATTAACTTATTCAATCCTTCTTGTTTCTAACTATTAAGTTTAGATCAAAAGTGACTGTCAAACAGGGGTGAAGTAAAGTTGATAGCTTTTAAAAGTTAAGGAAGCTAAAGAAAGCAGCAACAGAATGTCATGATTTCAGGAGACTGATATTAAGATTAAATATTGGATTAAAATTAATTCTTGTTATACTTTTGTTACTGTAATTTTGTTAATTTTGAATATTAGAGCAACATGAATTTCCCAAGGTCCAAAAAGTATTTAAAATGACATACTATGGATTGGGAATATTACAACTGATTTATATGACTATTTAGAGTCTCAGTTATACATTAACTCTCAGTTTCTATGCAATTTGATTTTTCTTCATTTTGTGAATGAAGAAGAAACAATTGGCCAAACCTGTTGTAACAATGGCAACAGATGCAAAAAAACAAAAAGATTTTAAAAATTAAAACAGAGAAATAAGTGGATATTAAAAAAGAAATTGGGGTTTAAATCTGTTTTGTATTCCATGTCAGATTGAAAACATTGCCACCAGATGGTACAGTAAAGAGTGCAGTAAAGCATAAGTTTAAACTCGTGAAGCTAAGATGTAAACTTTTTGCCCTTTCGACCCTTACTAGGGAAATAGGTATCAGCCTGTCAACACATCAATGTTATACATGTACAAAACTTGTATTTTTCTGCTTGTTTGTTTTTTAAGAAAAAATTTCTTTTTGTGAATAATGCTTATCACAACATTTTTATTATCTTCAAAAATACTATTCTGCTTTATGTGTGGATGCTTTGATCTCTCATTTTTCCCACTTACTTACACACTTACCTACCAGATAAGCACTTTACACAAAGAAGTTTCAATGGAATAAGAGAATGTTTCCAGGAGTCAGCTTTTGAGCGTTGGTTGGAATTTGAATATCAGCTGATTTGTGAATTGCTGTAGTTGGAGCTTTATTGTACATGGTTGTTTTCATTAAAAGTGATCTCTTGTCTTCCTGCTCTATCTCTAATTCTTATAATTTATTAACCTGTGCATGCTGGGATGCAACTTTGTGCATTGATAATCTTCACTATGCCACATGAAAGCATTTTTAGAGGCCAGAGATGTTCTCTTGAATTGAGGAACAATTAATACATATGTTAACCCTTCGGCTAAATGTCAGAGGTTAATTTGTGTTGGTTAGAACAAAATCCTCTGAAATCCTACTTAAAAATGCATTGGTTTGTGCAAATGTATAGTTCTGAGAGAAAATTTCCACCATCCTCTGTAGTTTTTCTGTGAACTCATTATATGCATCTATAAGGAAATCCCATTGAAGCCATAATATGCTTCGTGCTGAAGTGTCAGCTAGCACCAGAGTACCTCCATTTTCTTAAGATTAAATTGCATCAGCTTTTGTATTTTTGTTTATGCAAGAAGGGGCAGATCAAGAGAGGCTCCCCTAAAAAGGAAAAGTGAGCCCTTGAAAGATGTGCTCATAGTTTGTTTCTTAGGCTTTACAGAATAAATAGCATGTTTTCTACCTTGTCTTCCCAGCAGACTAGGTCTTCCCAGCAGACTGAAGTATAGTTCTGGAACTTTTGCTTTTCAGTCTAGCTAACTATTTATATCCATAAAACATCAATAAATCTTTAACTGAAAACTTCAGTTGTAACTCACAAACTATATTGTTCTGCATATATTCTGCCCAGATAGGAGATGATCATCTCATTTAATGCTGGGTAATGTATATCTTTTTGCCTCATTTATTTTTCAGTAAGTAATCTACAACAATTAACCTTGTATGGGAATACATTGTGCTGCGGCAGACATTTTTATACCTAAATTACAACCTAAGTGGTGTTTTTTAAAGTAACTTCAAATCTGAGTTATATTTCTCATGCAATTAATTATATTCTAGGATCAGACCAAAATGATATATTAGTCCCTACATCGACCAGAACTTCTTAAAAATTATAATAATACCACTACATCCAATTTTAATTTCAGTATAATTTGGAGCTAAAATTAACATTTCACCACAATTTCAGTTATTAAGTTTAGGACATTTTGAGACACTTTGAATATTTTCTTGGTTTTTAAATGTCTTTCATACTTTCTTTTTCAGGAAGTTTCTCTCTACAGAAAATTTGAGCACACATAATGTAAGGTTGGTTCTCACAAATTAGTTGGAAAAGAATCTGAAGACAGAGTTACAAGTTGGACTACTGATGTGTCTTCTGTACTGATGTACTTTTTAAAAAGAAGTAATTTTTAATTTGTTTTTAAGCAAATTTAATATTTGCTTAAAAATAAGAACCACTACAGAAAGAAAATAATTAAGGAATCCATACCCTTAGAAGTTTGTTTTCTGGAATTAAAGAAGAGTTTTAATGACATAATTGTATCACATATTTTTACATAAGTACATAGGAAAATCCATATTAAAAACAGTGATAAATCAATATACCTATTGGAAGACTATATCATATATACGGGTGAAACAGCAGTTACATAAACGCAATGAATCACTTGTGGGGATGAGCTCACGGGAATCCTTGCAACAGGCTCCGATACCAGGCAGCCTTCAATTCTTATTCCAGATGAACGGAGTAGCTCTAATCTCACCCTATCTATAAATGCTCCTCAGTTTTGTTAGGAGAGCTGGAGACCCGTATTTTGTCCTATAATTTAAACGAAATTATAGGACATTATAGTTTCTCCTTGATTTCACTCAAAAAAAACCCCTTACAAATAGATAGGGCAACAGTCACACCGCCCACCTTGTTAAAGAATTACAAAATCGAGCCACCACTTTTTCTACTCCGAAAAACAAAATGCGAAACATGGAATAACTCTTGGTTCGATAAATGAATGGCTTTGAGCCGTTTCATATAATACGAAGGAGAGGCAAGCGGTAAGATAGTCTTGAAATGCATTTGTTTATTAGAAAAAAAGAAACGATTGAGGTGAGACAGCTTGGGAACGGAGCCGTAGAAAAAGTGAGTCGGAAGAGTGAGTTCCTCCTTCTTCACTACCGCCTGACATCCCCGGGTAAAAGGCGCCGGGACTGCGCTGGAGGAGGAATCTGACCAGTGGGGAGGACACAATAGGGAGCTCAGCTTTCCTTTAGCCCGCTTGAAGTCTTCCAGCAGCTCTACGCAGAAGAGACAGTCCTGGCGTTGAACATTGGGTCGGGACGCCTTAAAAACGGAAGAGTAAATTGGATCAAAATAGCCTGATTGACTCAGAAAAGGAGTTCGTGAAAGCGGCTGTAAATCCCCGGGGTTATGAGTCGTTCTCTTTCTACTAACACGCTAAAGATACGTGCGGTTTCTGTTTATGAGATCTGCTGTTGTAAACTGGTATTTTAACGATTTCAGTATATTGTAAATTGGGACTGTCGATGAAACCAAAGCAAGAGTATGGGAAGGGAGTCGCCGTATTTACTGTCATACTGGGGAAGTGATTTAATGACTTTGTCTTGGAACGGCTATTAGTTAAAAAAGGCGAATGAACTTATTACAAAGGATTCAGCGTTTATCTGGGCAAGGGTTTCAGTTTACAGAACAAACAAAATACTAATTATATTGATGATGCAGGACATTAAAACCCATCACAGGACATTTATAAACATTTATTATAAACACAAATTTCTTTTAGGGTTTTTTTGTGGGGGATGGGTCTGGTAAGATCTGATAATTACTGTTTACGATGCAATCATACTATAAAATTGAAGTTTTGCTGGTGGGCATTAACCTCCCCCCTTCCCCTAAATTTGCATTAGGATCAATGGCCCCTCAAATAGAATTTTCTCAGGACTGAGAGCATGTTGTTGGAACCCAAATCCCACCTATTTGGCAGACGCTCCAGGTGACAATCGCTGACCCCGGCAGGGGACAGATTTGGGAGTTTCCAGAGAGAAAAGCCGGAGGATCTCACCTTCGTAAAGGAGAGGTAGAACCTCCTGCCGCGCCTGGGCGCCCCGATCCCAGCCCCCGGTGTCCTGCGGGAATCCCTCCGTGTCTCAGAAGGCCAGAGGGGAGCCGAGCGCTGACAGTAGGTCTGGGATGCGCCATCCGACTCGGCTCAGCCACAGCGGCACCACCAGAAATCTGGTACCTGC